>SKCR01017988.1:0-100652 GCA_019454045.1 Zanthoxylum bungeanum | reverse complement strand
AATAAATTCTCTACATTCTCCACTCTATAAATAGAGTGATTTTTTACAAAAACAATTTACACCAATTTCAACAAAAGAAAGTTAGAGAGAAATTTCAAGCAAACACAAAAGTTTTGAGAGAGTTTGAAAAACAAGATTTTTTTCTTAATTGTTAAGAGATAAAAATTTTACTTGAGTTAGATATTGATCTAATTCATCTTTCCAAAAGATTTTGTGACAATATCATTTCTCTAAATAGTTTAGAGTTTGATACTTCTCTAAATAGTTTAGAGGTTGATCTTTGTGAGTGAAGCCCACATTTCGGTTTGTTGGTTTCGAGATATAGCTCGGAAGATTGGATGGTTGATTCTACGGTAGAATCCCAAAGGAAATTCATCAAGTGCTTGGTGGAGTTCGACTTCAACAAATGAGAAGGCAAAGAAAATTTTAAAGATCCGGTGCCACCACATCCGCAACTTCCACCGCGCAAAAGGAAACAGTTTCCTACAATATTTTCTGGAGAGGAACTGATGGGTGAAGTGGAAGAAGACTTTGAGCCACAAGAGTTGGATTAGTTTGATGCATTAGTTTGTGGCATTTGGATAATTGGATTGTTAGTTTATGGATGAAACATGAAAATTTTAATGTATTTGTTTGTGGTATTTGGATTGTTAGTTTATGAATGAAACATTGAAATTTTTGATGTATTTATTTGTGGTATGGTATTTGGATTGTTAGTTTATGGATATAATATTGAAACTTTTGATGTATTTATTTGTGATTTTGTGGAATTTTGGATTGTTAGTTCATGAATGAAATATTGAATATTTTGATGTATTTGTAAATTGTCTTGCAATTTTTACATTTAGTGTGAATGTATGATGTAGTATTTCAATATTTGTATAATATAAATTTTTTTTTGGGACAAATCGGGCCGGATTGCCCCTTGCCATGCATAAAATTATTGCCTAAAATCCCCCGTTGCAATATTTTTTTTTAAAAAAAATATTTTAACTAGTTCAAGACCCGTATTTTATACGGATTCAACATATATTTTAGGTATTGACCTTGAAAATGTTATGAATCTTATCGGTTTCATGGTTTAAATGAGACAATTGATTTACTTACACATAATATTTATTCCTCATTCTTTTGTCTCTCTGTTCTCAAATAATATTTTTAATTCATTGTGCAAGAGCTAATAGTTAGAGTCTGCATCCTGAAGCACAATAAATAATAATAAAATTAATGAAATAAACAAATTATAAAAATATTTCAAAATAAAATAACAAATAAAAATAAACCCGAAATCGAATAAATTATCTAGGTTTTATGAGCGACTACTATTTAGGTTTCTTATTTTCATAGGAGATTATATTTTAATATTGTAATAAATTTTTTATTTTAATTTTATAATTTAATAATAAAAATATTATTTGTAAAGATTATTTATCACATATATTTTTTATTTTAATAAAAGATTATACTATAGTTTTTTATTATAACCGGTGTAAAAAAAGATTAAATGTAAAGATTAGGTGTCATGTGATGTTATTAGAAAGCTTAAAACTGTTTAACTTATATATATATATATATATATATATATATATATATATATATATATTATTATCGGATTATTTGTGATATTATTGAAAATTTAATCGAAAAGTATAATATGTTTTCTTGTTATAATATGGTTCTTATTTAATAGATTTATTAATTTTATAATTGTAATAGGATAATATAATATATTTTCTAATTATAATACAGTTCTTATAAAATTATAATATGTATTTTTATTGTATTAGATTTTTTATTTTAATAAAAAATTAATTTTAAGGATATTTTAATTTTATAATTTATAATAAAAATTAATTGTAGATATATTTTAATTTTATTATTTAATAATAAAAATTAATCGTAGAGATTGTTGTATAATATTTTATTTTTATAATACATTTTTAAAAAAATTAAAATATGTATTTTTATTATAATATGTATTTTATTTAATACAAAATTAATTGTAAAGATATTTTAATTTTATAATTTAATAATAAAAATTAATTGTAGAGATTAAGTTAATTATAGATAATTTAATAATGTTTTTTTTAATTTTAATATGATATTCTAATATGTTTTATTGTTATAATAGAATTTTTATAAAATTATAATATGTATTTTTATTATAATATAATTTTTATTTAATAAATTTATTAATTTAATATTATAATTTTAATATGAAATCGTCATGTGACGTAATGAGATGGTTATAAATGTATTAACTTTATATATATATATATAAGTTCATGAAAATAAAGCAGGGGATGAAATTAAAAAAATATAAGTATCACATAAACTTTTCAACTGGGATAATAACATTTGGTCCCCAAGGTGGCTTGGTGGTGTAGGGTCCAGGATCTCACCTTGAGATTCTGGGTTCGAATTCAGGGGGTGCACTTCTTGTAAGAGTCTGAGACAGCCAGTAATTTTACCTGCGCCGCGGCCCAGAATGGGTGGTTTGGAGGCGGGGTTTCCATCGTTTAAAAATAATTTCACCATTGCATCAAATAGATTCCTATATATTATAATACCACATAATAAATACTTAAAATGACCAAAGTCTCCTTTCTAACACAAAACGGACAAGCTATATAAAGGCACGCAAAACCCTAGCATCCATTCTCTCTACGATTCCCCGAGCGTCCACAGACTCAGCCATGGCTTGCACCATCGATTTCAGGTGCCTCGACGAAGGATTCGGCGGCAAGACCGCCAAGCGAAAGCGCCAAGAATCCGAAAGCGCCGCCCTCGCCATCAACAACGACGAAGACCACGCGGCCGCAATGGACGTAGACGAGTCGTTGCCGCCGGCCGCCAAAAGATCAGCCATCGCCTCGTCGGACAACCCCGACAAACCAATTTTCGGACAGCCTTCTTACGACGGCGTGATAGGGGGTAAAGTATCGGGGAGGAAGTGGAAGCAGGCGCGTAAGCAACGCGCGTCGGCGAAGCAAGTGAGCTTGAAGAGGAGCAGCGTGGAGGAGAGAGGGAAGGAGAAGTTGATAAAGAAAGCGTATAAAGAGAGAATGAATGAATTGAAGGAAGAAATTAGAAAGAATAAAGTTGAAAAGAGGAAGAAGGCTGAGGAGAGAAAGAAGAAGAAGCAAGAAAATATTTTGAAATCGGGCACTAAGTTTCAAGTAATTACGAATAAAGCCACTCTGAAGAAAATTGCTAAGTCTAAAGATAAGAAACTGCTCAAGGTTGTTCCCGACGAGTACGTGAAGAGCGGTAATAAGACTAAGACTAATAACAAATAGTTTGTTCTATTTTGTTCTGTTTTTAAATGTTATTTCAGTTTTGCTTTTTGCTTTTTGCTTATGTCTGGTTTTGTATTCATTTTATGACTTATCTTTTACAATGAACAAGAAATAGAATGAATGAAGTTTTCATGTGTTTGCAAATTATGTGATTCTTGAATGAAAGCTTTTACATTGATCATAAATTTACCAAAGCCCCATGTTTGAAACTGTGATTTCCCTTGGGTTATGTTTGGATTGATGGAAGGGGATGGAATGGTCAATAGAGTGGAATGTAAATTAAAATATTTAAATTTCACTGTTTGGATTGATGGAATGGAGTGTGTTAAGGGATGGAAGGAAGTGTAAAAATTGTATTTTGTTCGACAACTAAAATATTTAAATTTCACTGATTGTCTCAAATGCCTCTGCTGGAAACACCCTAAAAATTGTATTTTGTTCGACAACTTGATCATTACTTAAACCATTATGATCAAAGAGAGGGTATTGAATGGAAAAGCAACAATGACTCGACATAAGGCGGAATTGTAATCATATGTGGAAGCATCATAGGTTGTTGTAGCAGCTGCTTTGATTGCGCCGGCTCTGGAAACATGTGTGCTGCTGATCTTTGGAGGAGATATGGTCACTTGGGAAAAGTTCTTGGAGGGTGTCAATGGGAGAAGGGTTGGTGAAATGCACAAAGCTGCCTGCATTTTGGAAGTCAGGTGCTTGAATATACAGATTCTGGGCTATGTTATAATTTTTCCTTTAGAAAAAAATGATATTTTTGATAATTTGGATAAGTGGATGATGCCACTTTTTTTAAATCCGGACCGTACCGGCCGGTTTGTATGGACGAATCGGGAACTCTATGAGTCCGGTTCGGATGAAAATGAAAAACCGGTTAGGTAAAAAATCGGTCCAAATCGGTCCAAATATATATTTTTTTTTTGTATTTTTTAAATTTTAATTAAATAAAATTATTTATTACGTAAGTCGATTTTATCGATTTTTTGGATATGGTTCAACCAGTTGAACCAGTGACCCATTAAATCTTTTAAATCATCGGTTAGTTCGATTCCCAATCCTGAAAACAATGGATGATGCCTTTTTGAATCTTTATGAGGCCATCCTAAGAGATGGAGAAAGTTGAAGCATGTTCCCATCAATTAGGAGATCTTTGTGACTATATTTTTCTAAATTGCTATCCAGATTGCCTTCTTGTCAATTGACAAGTGTGCATAAACATACTATTAATTGATGCAACCGGTAAGTGAGACCTATGAGATGTCCCCAAGTTAGCCTACGAGCGTTATCGTGGTTGGTTGAAGGGAGAAACTCAAGAGCTCAAGTAACTGAATGATGTGTATTCCATTTGCTCTCGAAGCCTAAGTCCTAACTTACTTGATGTTATGTGCTCAAATTAGTCTTTTATCTGGAACTAACAACAGAACTCTCAAGTTATCTCCGTACCATACATGAGAGTGAGAATGTATAAGTACCAAAAAGGGGCCAAAAAAAAACACACTATCGAGCCAAAATCTTATCTCATATCAGTCTTCAGAATATCTGATTGTTCCTTGAGAGGCTGTGCTAACGTCAAAGGTTAGCACCTATGAGAGTATATCTACAGGTAAATCTGTTTGTCAAATCACATTGCCCGCAAATGACGAGTCCAATGCATTTACAGAATGCAAGCTAAGTTACTTTATTCAAATGCGGCATACATAAGTTCCAACTGTGATACATAGTAGGAGTAGATTTTGAACAGCGTGAAGCACAAACAATGCCTTAAGATAGCAAAGATTTCTTGTATCATTTTGCAGTCATTAAGCATCAAACACTCTGCGGTAGGACTTGATATTGAAGTCGATGATGAAGGTTCGAATTTCCATTGGAGCAAGTTCCACAACTAGTGCTTTAGGATCAACGGGTCTGCCCCTCACCAACTTGGATTCTTCTCTAGAAGTGGAAGATCCTTCTACTTTCCATACGAGTCTCTTCTTTTCCATTTTGGACCTTCCTTGATTAGCAGATAAACTCGTCTCTGTCACTTTGCCAATCTGGAAAGAACATGAAAGCAGAATGTTAAACGAAAAAGTAAATGTTTGTCTAAAGAAACGTCATTTAGTCTTGGGAGCATTGCTTGTACCTTTTTGCCGGGGAACAACTTTGTCAATTCTACACTCGCCAGCTTAGAAAGATCCTTGTCCTCACCAATCTTCCATAATTTTAAGAACCCAAAAGGATAAAGAGTTACAATTAACAATGTAAAAATACATTCAAGCAAACATGTAATTCAAAATTACAATTTTATGACATAAAATATGAAGATGCTAATCACATTCATACACGAGTAAAATCTTCTAAAGTATAAAGGTAACCATGATATTATTAAGATATCCTTTCAAATGTTTGAATATATCAGGGAAAAAAATTAAAACCTGATATAAATGAGCTAGCCGAAGGAGAATATTTCCATCATCAAGCTCCTGTTTCACTCAGGAGAAGAGAATAATCTAGTTAGTAAAAGGAAAAGAAACTACCCAGCAGCTCATAAGTCGTCGCTTTAGTAACTTCTCTATAGGGCCAGCCATTTAGTCACTGAAAACCGGGATGATGGTTTGTAATCCCAATTTCACCAAAACGATACAGTAAAAAAAAAAAGGAAAAAAGAAAAAAAATAGACGAGTTTTTCATTGCCGATACTAAAGCCCGAGTACCTGGAGAGTAATAATAGCTACATTATCAGGTAAACTATAGGAGGAATCAATCCCTGAGAAAGTGGTTACATGGGAATTCCTCCAGCTACCTCCATCCTGCAAGAAGAAATATACTACTGAGACTGGAAAAAAAAATATTATACGTGTGTGTGCGCGCACACTCTTTTAAATAATTTCACCTCCTCGGTAAAAGCTAAAAGGAGAGGTGAATATATCTCCTGGCCAAAAGTACGACGCCATTTAGCACCTTCTCCTACAGGGTCAATTCTGAAATAATATTTTCCTTGTATCTGCAAAAATTGGAGCAAGTTAGAAGTACATGCTAAAAAGAAAATATAAACCATGTTTTCAATGATAATTAGGCTTCTAATGATAATGATAGCCACAGTAACCAATACTAAAATAAAGACAAGATGAAGATAACATTTGCAGAAATTTTATGAAGATGATATAAGCTATCCATATTTGGTGTGAAAGAAATGGAAAACATGGAATCCAAAGTGGTTTCATAGACTTACTGTTAATCCTTGACATTTATCAAGCACACAGTCAGTTTCATTTAGAGCCTCTGCAACACCCCTGGAATCATCAAGCAGCAATCTCCTACAGGACGAGGAATTTCAGTTAAGGTTCTGATAATGCTTGTGTGTGTACATAAAGAGGTCCATGTCATAATACCCATTCATGCTGTGCCATACCGCCAAACACATGACCCTTACATGTTGCCTTACAAGGCATTTCCAGTCATCCCATTAATTGCAAACTTGAAAACTCAAGCTATAAGATAACAAAGGTTATACATATGTCGTATGGTATTTGAATCCCTGCCATCCCATTAGTGATGACTGACTTTTTTTCAAATAATCAGTGAGAGTTGATCACAGTTAGATGAAGATAAGAAAAGTGGCAAAAATACCTATGAAGCATCAACTCTACTTCTCCATCCACTATGCTAGATCCTCCAAGAGCCCGATCCACCAGAAGTGAAAATTCCTTTTTATCATCTTGCATGTAAATTCCAAGATTTATCTGAAGGACAATTTAAAATGATACGTAAATTTCAACAAAATGATAAATAATTACACTAAAATATAGACGACTATCTAATCCCCATTACATATGGCCTCCACTGTTCCACATAGAAAAGCGTGGAGTAAATGCAATGACCCAAAAGACCATTAGTGAAAAATCCTAATAACACTCATTTCATCTTGCTTGTTAAAGAAAAAAGTCGGCACATTCAGAAAAACATACAGGGTAATAATTTCCAGCAACTGGTTCGTTCACTTCCAGGTCCCAGTCTGTTCTATAATCCCGAATCTGCAAAAGTGATGTATCATGAACTCATTGCAACCTCATGAGGATTAGGATATGAAAAACAACAATCAAGAAGCATTGCTATATGCTATAGAAAACATCACTTGGTTTTCGTCCACCCAATAAAGAATGTTGATACATATATCAAGTAAAGAAAATATTATACTAGGACTGACTGAAACTTTAAAGCTAATGAGTATTCTGAGCATCAAGCCATCAACAAAACATTATGCAGCATACCCTTTTGATAAAATCACGTCCATTAGAATCCGTGTAGAATGTTTTGTTGGTTTCCAATGTAGTTGTTATATGAGTCACGACTTCCTTACCGAGTCCATCATCAATAGGTATAGGTCCAACCTGGTATAGTAATTATTGTCAGTGCAGAGAACCATAATTTAAAGCTCAGCATGCAAGTTCAAGAGGAAAACGGCACTCAAATCAACAAAACCGAAGAAGATAAAGAAGGTGGAACTGGAATAGATTAGAGGTTTTCTATCACTATGAATAAACTATTTACATAGATATAAATTGAAGCAGCCATCATGTAAACTTACAATAAATTCGACTTCAACATGCTCTTTTCCCTTGTATAATCTGGTAACCTGTGAACCCAATCAATACAACATTAACGGACCATGATATGTCCAGTAAATATAAAAGACTTTAATTCTCATGTTTATCACTCCTTTAAAGTGTCAAAACTATTTCAGTTCCTTTATTCAATTATTGTATGTGCAGGTCTCTTTTATTTGTCCACAATACTGACCATAGAAAATATTCTGTTACTAAAACAGAGAAAAGAAATAGATATAATCGTCATTGATATAAAAATGCCGACATTTTCTGGTTAGAATCACATACTATAAAATTTAAGCAAAAGAATGTCAAGCAAGGAAACTCGGGGTATCCATGAGAAAAGAAGGTTCCTAAGATAAGCGCAAGTCGTATGACAGCACGTCTAAACAAAGAAAGAGAAGCAAAAAAGCATTGTTATAGTTTCTGAAGTCAAATGAGGACATTGCTGCTAAGTTGCCTGAAATTCCTGGAGAAGACACAGCTAGTTGTTGAAGAACCTGTCAACTAAATTGTACTGGAACAAATTAAATCCTCAACTTTTAAGCTTAAGTTCAAATTAAAACAATTAGTTCAGCTTATCATTAAAAAGCATGATAGAAAGAAAACCACCACATGACAAACAAGGCACCTGATATATCCACTCATTGATCTTTTGATGTACTTCATCTAATACTGGCCCATGCATGACAGTCAAAGGAACCTGAAAATTGAAACAACATTTATTGAAACAACATTTATTGGTTTAAATGATTATCAATTAGCATCAGACTGTTTACAAAATGTATTTCAAACCTGTCCTTCAGACTTAATGATAAATGTGCCATTTGGACGGAAAATGTATGCCCCGGCATTCTGGAAGAATACACAAGCAGCGGCTTAAGAAATCAAATCGGAAAGATACAATTTAATAATTACTTCCAAATTAAAGTCAAGAAGCATAGAAGAAAAATGAAAAATATTAGCAACACAGGAGAACTTCTAACGAGCATGTCTACCTGAGGAGCTTTATCTTTAGTTCCATTATATGCAGGGTAAAAACTGTATGACTGCTCAACTGATTCCTCAACCTTAAAAAAATTATGCATAATGCATTAGCAACACAAATTTATCAGAGACTAGATCAGTTCCAATAACAAAATGAGTAGGCTTTTGTCATTAATATAATGGAATGTGGCATCAAGCGAAAAGTAATTCCCCAGTCATCACTACATACCAAGCTTTTGTCATTAATATAATTAGTAGACTTGCTTTTATCCGAGGAGAAAATAAGCTTCAAATTCCCTTGACCAACTTCAACAGTAGATTTCTCCCTACTTTCAAATGTGTGAATCGATGATTTCACTGAATGAGAACCTGCAAATGGAACTGATTGAATTGAAATAACAGATTTAAGTTGATAATTGGAAGAACTAGAAAAGAAGTTTGTTCATGAATGCTACTTTTGCTTCACAAGATATGGGTCAACCTGTTCTTTTGACACTTGATATGGTATATGTGCTGAAACCAAGAGGAGGTACAGAAACAGGGAATGCAAGCCAATATTTAGGAGTCACCGTTGTGGTTCTACCCAAGTACGCCCTGACATAGTAGTCCCTCAGGTCCATGAAGACATCAGCTTGAGGAACCAATTGAGATTCGATTATTTTTCCCTCAGAACTAAAAACAGTCACATCTCCACTGACAACCTACACAATTTAGATATTGTAAGTAGTTAGTTAAAACAAAAAATAAGCCACCTTAAAAAAGAACATGTTTGACTCACCCATGAAAATGCCCCTCAACTAAATTGTATTTATTCCACCGATCATTAAACAAATTATGCTTACTGATATAGAGGCAACCTTCTGCCAAAATTTTCGGCAGAAGATCACATTCTCCAACATATTTCAGAGCGCAAAATACACACACACACAAAGACATAATGTCTTGAAATTTTTCATGGTTTTTAGGTTTTAAGCATTTTATGGGCAAGTCAATGGCTGTAATGACCCCAAACTGAAAGGGTTTCATGCAAATAAAGCAGCATGGAAGTTTCAGTTGCCAACTCTTTTAAATATTTCCAGGACCATAAAGTTGATTAATTCATCTAAGTTCTAACACTTCCAGATTATTTGTGCAAAGAAGTACAACTAGGATTGGCTAAATAAAACTTTGATTGGCTACATAAAGATTGAGTGGTGGAAATAAACTATAATGACAGTATGACACATTCTACTGAGTGGAGGATTTATAATTTGGGATTCAATTCACGAAGTTGTTAGCTCAAAGTAAATTACTCACCGGAATTCGAATTACATCCTCTCTTTTCCATCCAAGAGAATTGTATATCACAACAACCTAAAAGAGAAGGAAACGTGTCTAATTATAGTTTCAAAGTAGAAGGAAAGTTGAATATTAAATGGATTGATAAATCATCTTACCAAGGTTTTGCCATTAGAGAAATCAATCTCAGATGCAGGACAGTAACTAATATTCAGAAGTGGGCACTGGAAGAAGAAAAGAAAATTCATTTTAACTTGAGTCCAAAAATTTGCAGAGAAAAAAAAAAGCTCATCCATATATGTAGATGACTTCACCTCAACACTAAAATTTGATCACACCTTCTTAGTGTTAACTTGTATATTAGTGAAGCTATTATAAAGCAAATTTCAGCAGTCTCAACTACTTTAACCCCACACCTTTGAAACTTGTTAAGTCATCATAGAACCAAAAAGTTAAAGCTTATAGTTAAGAGCCCATGACGTATCTAAATCTGACACACACTCTCAAGTGCAAGTTTCATGGATCAAATACAAACAAAAACACAATTACTATAACTAATTAAAATGATGGGGGGAATCGAATAACCACTTGACCAAATTTGGCTCTGATATATTAAGTCTCCACTCTACCCAAAACCTTAAGCTTAAAATTGAAGGATAAATTCAACTTGCAATACCATATTAAAAAAGAAGCTTGCTTTCAAAAGTTTCACTTCTATGACAGACTTCAGTCATCGTGGAACTAAACACAGAAAGTATAAACATACATGGTCCATACCTGTTGAAATTTTGTTGTTGACCTCCCACATCCGTTATTTGATGACGACTCAACCAAGCAAGCAAGTGCAGTTGCAACTACCTCTTCAGCCTGCAAAAGATAACAAGTGAGTGGATGACATTTTATCTAAAGTGAACATAGGAAATTCAATTGGGGTTGTTGGGGTGGGGAGCAGCAAGATAACCAAATCAAACCTCTGTGTAGCCTATTGCTAGTCGTTTTGCATAATCATTTGCCACATGTTGCTTCTCAGTACCCGTAACTGCATCATGATGCTGAGCAATTGCTAACGCATCTGCCAACGAGTCTGTATTGGGCCCTGTCTCACTCCTACCTTTGTAGAACTCTAGTTGCCTTGCTGCCTGATTACGCATTAGAAGTACACAAGGATTTTACCAAAAAACTGTTATCATATCATAAACTTTATTCTTCAAATAAAATAAAATAAAAATAGTATGAACAATACCAAATAGTAACCACTCATCACTCTAACATAGCGTTTCAAGGCCGGTCTACTGCTGAAATATCCTGTCCAGTAAGCATTTGTACGGTCTGCATAACTGATGTACTTAAAATTCTAAGAGGAGGTACCGGTAATCAAATAGCATGCAAACAGATTTTAATAAGATATGAATAATAAACTCACGGGAAGAAGTCATCAGTCTTTAATGGCCAGAATTCATTTGAAGCATATTTTGCATCAGTATATATAGATGGGGTAGAGTAGAGAGCGTTGACACGTCCATCCTACAAATATCCAAACAAAGCAATAAGATATATAGCATCTAAACAATTAGTCAAGCTAGTGAAAGGATAAGAGATCACAAGGCAGCGGATACATCAATTCAGTCACCTCAGAAGAGGCCAGAAAGACAGTGCAGACACAAAAATTCAAAAAGTCAATATTAAAGAAATAAAAGGTAAATTGAACATATATGCCACTATTTGCAGAACCAATGTTTATTTCATCTGAAAACTTTCTACTGTCAATTATAAATCAATACAAAGTAATTGAAGGACATTAACAACTTGAACTCAAATCAGTAAACATGACTAGTCTCTTTGGAAACAAATGGAACTCATAACAAGCCAAATATAATACAGCTCATAAAACTACATCCTGAATTGTATCAGAACTTAAAGATTGGAGGCTGATACTGTATCAGCAAAAAATCAGTTGACATAATCACAACACTACCATGTAAAATTTGAAGGAGAAAAGCACAACACAAAGCATTCCAATGAGGTAGCTATCCTTATCCCTTTCTTAGACGACTTACCATGTTCACATAATGAATGAACTTGTCCATTTGTCGAAACCAAGTTTGCGCATACTGGTACTTAAAGTCTGTTCCCATTGTAAACATTATGTGATTTGTTCGAGTGATGTTAGCCTGATAATGAAACAATAACTTAGCATTAGCTGATAGAAGTCGGAATGAATTGGAAATAAAATTTTCTTTCACAGCGAACTTTTGTGGTTCCATGATCAAAAGACTGTATCCAACAGCATGCAATTCTTCAGCCCTCAAAGAATTGCTAGCCTGTTGTGGTCAATATGCATGATCATACTAACAGATGAAGAGCATCTTTGTCTCCCACACAAAAAGTTGAATACATGCCGATTTTTGATCTTCCTAGAAACCCAAAGGACCAATATAGTGTCCATGGGCAAGTCAAAGTTAAGGTAAAATTGAGGTCTTTGGCAACTATATTTTGAAATCAGATAGCATAGTCATTGTGATCAAGCCTGTTTTTAGCATTTGGGAAAAATCAGATAGTTGTTTATTATTAAAGAACTTTAATGAAAGAGATGGAGAACCTATAACTAAGGGAGGAGACAGCTATTCACGGAGAAAACTTCATAAATATTAAGAACGAAAAGCACTGGAAGCAAAAGTTTAAATCCTAAAACAGATTGCCAGAATGAAACAAAAATCAAAGACTAAAAAGTAAAAATAGAGACTCATTGAGTAACCAGGGCGGATAAATCCATAAATGAAGACACACAACCCCCTCCCCGTCCCATTTACCTGTGATATTGCAGCAGCAACAAAGTCATTAACTCGGTCTTGAACATTGTAATCGAACAACTTGATATTATCCTTGAATAAAGCAGCAAACAAAATTAGTATGGGGAAATGAGAATATAAGAGACTGACAACAGATCATGAATTTTCCCATATATCTACCTGAATAACAGGATCCTTATCATTGACTTCAAAGTAGAACCCACCAGGTGGAGGCTCATAATTTTCAGGGAACGCACCAGCAAAAATCTTCGGCATTGAAGAAGGAAGAAAACAATGACGCAGCGAAAAATAAAATTACTCAGCAAATCAAACTGCATAAATTTTAAAAAATATACAAATAAGTAAATAAACAGGAACCGAGATGTTCACCTGTGCAGATGAACCAAGACTTCTAGAACCCTGCCACACAACTTCAAGACTTTTTTCATTTTTACGCTTAACCCTGTCTTGATAATCAATCCGGCCGTAGAAAAAAGAGTCAAATCCAACCTACACCAAGATTAATTATTTTTTTACATATTATCTACTAGTATGTTGAGAGAAAAAAGAAAATAATTTGAATTAAGAGATGTCTTTGGAGATAAAAAGATGTAGATCAGTTTACTTCAGCTCCCAGCAAGTAAGCTTGAACAGCAGAATGTCCAAAAGGATCAATTTGCCAGCCAATTCTTGGAGTTACGCCAAACTCATTTTTAATAAACCGATGCCCAAGAGTTGTCTGATCAATCATGTCAATGTAATGTGTCACTGCCTCGTCATGCATGCACATTCCACCATTTCTATAACAAACACAGAGAAACAGAGCAATAGAGCGAGAAAATATCAACAACTAAATTTTTAAATATTGACTAAAATGAGGCACAATAGTTTTCAAATATCTAACTGAATAATCTCCGACATAAATAAAGAATGATCTTAAATCACATATCTCATGTATATCTATGGAAAATGAAGATACCAGAGAGAATATTGTAAAAAATCAATAATTTGTGTCTTACATGAACTCTAGTTGACCTGAGCTGACTAGCTGTTTCACTACCTGCTGCATTACCTCACTCTGTTCGTCCCACCATCGCTGGAAAAATGCCTGAATTATCAAGCAAAGCCATAAGCTAAACAAATCCATAATAATAGACAAAAAAAACATATCCATATATGGTTATGACCGATTAAAGAATGAGGCAAAATTATGGCTAATCAGAAACATATGCGCGCAGACACTAAATGACAGTATGTATTCAATTAGGTAGGGGTTAAACATATGGATTGCGAAGAAGTGCTGCAACAAAGAGTCTTGGATATCACAAATAGCCTTACTTGTAGACTTTCTAAAGACCAGTAAAACACTTGGCTGTAACATGATCCTTGCAATGTCAAACTACTGGAATATTGTGACAATGAAGTGCATAAATAAAAACTTAAATATAATGACAGCAGACGGTCGTTAAAGCGATTTTGTACAAAGGATAAACAAAAAATCTGATTCACCATCCCTATGTTAATCTACTTAAACCTCTAATAACAATTGTAAGTCATTGGCTCATTGCCCCTCTCAGTCTTTATTTTACACACAAGCAAAACCCAACATAGCACTCTTCATTTTTCAGAAACTAGAGCTTCAACATATTTGTTCACCTTACTTCACTTTCTCACCAATTTCTCAGCAACCAAGCACAAAACAATCAACTATGATAACAAAATCAGAAACATGGGAAATTTACATACCTGTTCAACATAAATGAATTTCCGATTCTTATCTGCCAACAATGCAGAAATAACAGAATCCAATACATTCTGCACACAAGCTCCCTACAGGTTCAAAAACAACAAACATAACATTCACACAATCAAATTCATCAAAACAAAACAAAAATCCAGGAAAAATCAAACCCAAAAAAAAAAAAAAAAAAAAAAGGAAAGAACCTGAATAGAATTATTAGAGCCAACATAGTACTGATCAACGGTCTTTAACCAACCCACGTCATCATGGGAATGAGCCACCAAATGAACATTGAGTTTCCCAGGAACTATACCCTGCGAAGTGTTGTAAGCCCTGTACTTGGATTCCACACATGATGATATTGCAATAAAAACAACACAGCAAATCAACAGCCCTTTAAGTGTCATTTGTACTTCGCTTGGTGACAGTCTCAGTCTAAGAAAACCCAAAAAAAAGGGGGGGATTTTTGCAGTAAATCAATCAATAATGATTCATCAAGAAATTTTGACTTTGCATTGCTAAAATGCAACAGGTGGCTTGAGAAATCACAAAGAAATTTGTCAGCTTCTGGGTTTTGGCCTCAATGGGTCTATCTGACTTCTGAATTAATTTATCCACTTCAGTTTATGTTAAAAACAACAAAGGTAATTACTCCGCGGGGATGGGTCGCCCGGGCCCAATATGTGAATATTTATTTATTAGACGGATAGGATATAAATATTAGTATTATTTTTGTTTAAATAAAGATATAATCATCATGAGAATTGGGATCTAATGTGAAAACTTATATATTAAAGTTAAATACGGATAAAGATAAAATTTTCAGGAATGAGATGTATACGAGTGGATCGCATTTGTGGTGTTATAAAAAAAAGTTATTATTAGTAAATGGTATGGCCTTTAATACTTCAATCAAGCACGTTATATTTTTCTCCAAAAAAAAAAAGCATGTTAAATTTAAATCAATATGTTTCCTTATTAAAAAAAAAAAATTAATATATTTCTATTGATGGTGGTTTCGGTCTCTAAGAAGTCAGAATCTCAAGAAATGATATAAATGAGTTTTCACTTCCTAGACTAGGGGACCGGACCTAGGTAGCAGAGGCGTCCGACCCAACAAAGAGACCAAACTTTTTTGCGTCTCAAGGCCGACCCGAGGTGGTCCATGACTTTCGACCCGACCTAATGAGAAGATATCAGATTCAACAATGTGAGCATCTTTCAAGACCGACCCGAGATGGTCCATGACTGCCAACCTGACCTGATGAGAAAATATCAGATTCAACAATGTGAGCATCTGTCAAGGCCGACCCGAAGTGGTCCATGATTACTGACCCGACCTGGTGGCTCAGTAGACCAGGACAGTTGTTTCTTTTGTCTCCCGACCTGGTAGGACGGACCGAAGTGGTAATAATAGTATGACCATGATCAAATAATGTAAGCCCTACATGGGAGCTTGCATATTTCAAAGAGATCTGACATGACAGATTACAGGCTGGAGGTAGCGTGTGGCAGATAGTATAGTAGCTTGGTTTAAAGAGATGGCAGAGTCGCTTTCGGCAGAGCATTTGGGAAAGAGAGTCATCGCATTTATGATAAATTCATGTGGCCGACGTCACGAGGATAATATAACAGTAGAATTTGCCCTAATATATAAAGGGCTTGAGAGTTCATTGCAGGGGGTTAGCCAAATTCATTCACGCGTAACTTGTAATAGATAGCAAAAAGCTTAAGTGTAAGAGTGCGTTTGTAAGAGGTCGGTCAGCCGAGCTCGAGAGATAGGCAGGTCGGTCATATCCGACCACGTTATAAAATCTTTCTTTTTCCCTTGTGTCTGTGGCATAAATTGGATTCATTCCGTCGAATCACGTTAAATCATCTGTTTATTCTGGGTGTTTTCTCGTCTTTTTGCTAAGTTTGCCTTTGGTCCCCAAACCAACCAAAATTCACAATTGAGAGAAAATTGTTCGAGAAGTGAGTCTACCGATTTGCCAGTTGAGGGAGGATTGTTTGATTGTTCAATAATTTCCAATATAATCAAAATGGTGCATAAAATATAAATTTTATTATATGGAAATTATGATTATCATGTTATCTGGTGATTGTAATTAGCCAATTAAAATGCAAGATTCGTGTAGCATTTAAAGCAATAATATTGTGTTTATAGAGTGCTAGGAACTTAAATGAGATTCTGTGATGGGATTATCCGATAAATCCACTAATTTCAAAATAAATGTATATGCATTAAAATTTTAATGTTTTGATATTTAAATGATTTAGTATACTCGTCCCACCTAATTTTTTTAAAGATAAAAAGTTTATAACCACATGATTAGGGGTGGCAAAACGAATCAACGAATCGAATTTGTATCAAATCTTAAACGAATCGAATCAAAATGTGATGGATTCGTATTCGATTCGTTTATTAAACGAATCCTAATATCAGGATTCGTATTCGATTCGTTTATTAAACGAATCAAATATGAATATTCGTTTAGTCATTATATTATTTAATAAAATAATTTACCACACCTGATTTATATTAATTATTCATAAATATATACATATGAAATATTTAATTAATATATTTACTAAAAATACCTCACCAAATATTGAAAATATTATTTTTTCTATGATAATTAGCTATAATTTCTCGAATCTTAATTGAAAATTAACAAGAACTAGTAAATAAAAATAATAAAACGAATCATAAACGAATCAATGAGCTTAAATTCGTATTCGATTCGTTTAATAAACGAATCGAATCGAATTGACTCATTTATTAAACGAATCTATTTTTTTAAACTCGTATTCGCTTTAAAGCGAATCGAATCGAACGAATAAACGAATCCTGACCCAAATTACCACCCCTATACATGATGTAGTTTTAGTAGTTATTTATTTGGTGAAATTTTGAGCATCTCCGTTAACAGTCAGTAAGCATATAATAGTGTAACGGTGTTGACTTGGTGATATATTTTTGTTAGGTATTTGGTAGATGAAGATGTGTATTGTATACCAAATTTTATAGCTTTGGATTTCATGACTTACACTGCACACTAAAATGGTCCTTTTTATATCTTTAAAAAAAAAAAAAAAAAAACATGAATAGTCTATCATCTAATTGAAAGATCCATGAATAAGAATCCTCTTTTTATTTTTATTTTTATTTTTTTCCCATTATCTCTCTAACCCTATCATGATATGTGGCATATAATATCTCGTCATTAACATTTGTCGTGTTCTCAAATTATTATGCACCCAAAAAATATGACTTGATAACAAAAGATTTAACACATAGTTATCTGGTTTTAGCCTTTTAGGTTCGAATCCAAATGATATATTTATTTTAAGAGTTTGAGACAATCGAGAGTTTTACTGCTCCGCTTAAGATCGGATCAAGTGGTTTGACGACGATATTTCTAACATTTAAAAAAAAATATTGTCAAATTATAGACATGAATTTGGATTTAGTGTTCTTAGATTTTTATAAATTTCTATCACAAGTACATATATATACTAATAAACGGTTAAATTCAATAACTTATAAATATTTATCTAATAATTATCCATTATAATTTATTTAAAAAAAAAAAAAAAAAAAACCTCAACACCGCCGAATCCAGATTTGAGACCGAGTTACGAGTGACGAAGGTTATGATGTGTTAGCCCAATAACTTAACCGCCTCAAAAGCCCAATGCAATATGTTTGGTGATAAGAATATCTATATCCCTATCAAAAATAACATAAACCCGAAGAGCAAATACCATGAAACCCTAAAATTCCCAAATTCACAGGCTAACGACAATGGAAGACAGTTTCAAAGAGCGAGTCGGCAGAGTCTTCGGCTCTCTTTCAACATCAACTTCTCAAAACCTGAGCTCTCTGTGGTCCCTCACTGACGAAGAAATCGAAAGGAACGAATGGAACAGAGCCAAGGACGAGCCGGAGCCGGAGCCGGAAACCGAAGCCGACCCGAACTCGTTCTTCGCGAACCTTCGAGACAAGAAACCTGACAGCTGGTTCGGCGAGGAGCTGGAGAAGGATATTTTTGACCTAGATGGTGGTTTGGATGAGGAAGAAACTGAGGCACGTGACTCACGTGGTTCTTTGATTCGATCAGAGGCTGCTGCTAGAGGAGATGATTATAATGATGAAGAGTGGGAGATTAAGTCTAATATTGGATTGGATTGCACGCTTGATAACGAGGTAACTAAAATTTCTCTTGTACTTTTTTTTTTTTTTTTTGTTCAATAATTTCAAAAATATAGTGCTAAATCTTTAATGCATGGACTGTTTGATATTTGTCACTGGGTATGAATTAGAATAATGTGGATATTTTTTAGATATATTAAGGCACTCAAGCTGCAATGGTTGCTTGATGAACACGCATAGGGAACTAGTTTGGCTTTGAAAGAGTTGTAGTTTGAGTTTAGGAGAAATTATCGTCGAAATAAAGATTTCAAACTTTTGATTTCATTGAGAAAGCTTTCAATTGTTCTCTCTAGAGTCTCTTTCTGTTTGTTGATGGTTGCTTCGATTAATATTGTAAAAACCATAAGGTCGTTGGTGGGATACTACAAATATAACTATTAAAATTAATGACCATAAACGTTCGTGTTATTGAGGATGAGGAATTACATAATTGATAACCTTGTCATGGAAAAAGAATAATTTTCAAACATTTTGTTTACTCAATTGAATGAACAAACATGCATTTCTATGATCATTTATGTAGGAATTTTATTAGGTCCTTTGTTTATTAGAAGTTTTTGGGCTTGAATTTGTGATATCTTGTTATGTAACTGGAGATCTTGTGCAGGAAGAGGAAGATCAATATGACAAAGTGGCCGTTGGAAAGGAAAAGCCTGAAGATCGCTTATATATGAAGGATATAAATGACTATGAGACTGATGCAGATTCTCACAATGAGATGCCGAACTCATTTGAGGAAGTCACTAGGGATCCACGTGCCAATCACATTGCTGCTAAAATTCGGCTCAAAGAAGATGCAGAAGCTGCTAAGAAAATTGACTCTTTACCAGTCTCAGAGAAAGATATACCTTCGGATATGATTGCTCAAGTTAAAACATCCAAGGACAGTAATTTGAAACCAATTCTTAAGAGGGGAGATACTTCAGATTCAAGGCCACAAAAGCGTGTGCGGTTTGATTCTTCATGTAAAGACAACTCTGAGCGTAAAGATGATTTTGATGGGAAAACTGAAGAGGATGAAGCTATGGTCTCAAATGAAGCATTTCCTTTATCTCCAGGTTATCCTTCTGGAATTCCAGATTACATGAGGAATCCTTCAAAATACACCCGTTACAATTTCGATTCAGATGACATGGATGACAAGTCTAATAAGCAAGCCTATATGGACTTCCTTAACACGATAAAGAAGTCAAAAACTACAGAACCCGAGCCAGAGGATGGTTCTTCTGATCTTCCAAAAACAGTTACCTTTATACCGAGAAGGAAAATGGGTGATGCTACAATGGCAGAAAATGAAAACAAGCCAAAGCAAAATCAGGACGGTACCAGTAAGGATTCTGTGCACAGGAGAGGCGTGCCGATTCCAATTGCCGCTGGGGATGAAGAAGATGAAGTATGTGCCATGGAGGAAGATGAACCAGAAACATCAGCTAATAAAATAAGTGGCTCACAGAGAACAGTCCGCCAGTATCGGATGAAAGACAAGTGGGATATCGAGTAATTTATCCGATCACCTGTTGAATCCTCTCATTATTTACTGATAAAAACTGATCAGCTTGTGTTGGTTAAATTTGCCTGGGGTTATGTACGAGAATGACAGTTTATGTATATTGCTAAACTCTTTTTCTTTGATGATAATCACTCTTTCAAAAGAATGTTCAAAATTCGTGATGAATTTCTATTTGATATCATAACGATATGGAACCATCACGCACTTGCCTCTATAATAATTTAATAAATCAATTGAAATATTTATCCATCCTATCCTATGGAGATGAAACAAGAAGTCAATCGAGTAGATTAAATATTATAAATAATAATGTCATTGCAAGCATAAGTAGAAATTAACAAAATTATTACGTGTTCAGGCGCTGATCATTTTCAATTAACCCAAGTCAAAAAAGTCGAGATTATAATTAACCTTAAATTATCAATATTAGCTTCCAATCCAGCATAACATTACAACAATAATGATAATGAGCTCGTTAGGGGGGCAAAACAAATCAACGAATCGAATTTGTATCGAATCCTAAACGAATCGAATCAAAATATGATGGATTCGTATTCAATTTGTTTATTAAACAAATCGAATACGAATATCCATTTAGTCATAATATTATTTAATAAAATAATTTACCACACTTGATTTATATTAATTCTTCATAAATATATACATATGAATATGTAATTAATATATTTACTAAAAATACATCACCAATATCGAAAATATTACTTTTTCTATGGTAATTAGCCATAATTTCTCGAATCTTATTTGAAAAATAACAAGAACTAGTAAATAAAAATAATAAAACGAATCCTAAACGAATAAACGAATCAATGAGCTTAAATTCAAATTCGTATTCGATTCGTTTAATAAACGAATCAAATCGAATTGACCCATTTATTAAACGAATCTATTTTTTCAAACCCATATTCGCTTTAAAGCGAATCGAATCGAATCGAATAAATAAACGAATTATGACTCAAATTACCAACCCTACCTAAAGTTACAGGTATTATTAGCATACCAAGGTTCTAACATGATGTCAGAGCTTATATATGAGCTATATATGTTGGTTGTTTAGAAAACGAAAGAACAAATCTTAGAACATGATATACACGTGACACGAGATCACTGGCGATATCAGGAGTGGATTGTTCATACCCAAACCCTGGTGCTGATCCCATAATATCTTATATTTTTTTTTTAAAAAAATAATAAAATATTTAACTCATCAATATTACATGGAATAAATAAATTTTAACCACCCTTAAAATAAAATCATGCCTCCGTCTCACAAGATCTTTAAAAAATCAAGATAGTCGTAGGTGAGGAGAGGATCCAAGAGAAATTTTATAAAAAAAGTTTCTAAATTTTATCTAAATTTTATAGCCATTTAGATAAAAGTTTATAAAAAAAACTAAATTGAATAACAAAAACCCTAAAACTTTTCTCTAGATCAATTGCAGTGACATAAAATATAGAATAAACCAAATAAATAATCAAAATAAACGTGGCACAAGGAATAAAAAAAAAACTCTAACATAAAATCCTAATTCATGTGACAACGAAAGTAAATAAATAATTAATAACAATAACACTCACGTAAATAGACAAGTATAGATAGGAAATCAGTGATATGATGTGATGCAGTTGAATCCTTTGCGTATGTTGCCCAGATGAAGAGAGATGAGTTTTCAGTGTTGAGAAAGAAGAGAGAACAATATAGTCTTGAGAGAAAAGAAGGAAGAGAATAAGAAGGAAGAATATAACATGAGAAATAAAAAGGGACAATTTTATCAAATATAATTATTTATTTTAATTATATAGAATTCATTTGGAAATCTCATCAATTTTAAATTGATGGGATTTGCTTTAGTTATAATCAATTCTATAGAATTAAAATCATGGAATTGAAATCAACGGTTAATTTTTTATTCCAAACATAATTTTTTAAAATTGTAAACGAATTCCACAAAATTTTGTGGAATTTATTTGTTCCAAACAAAGTGAAAAAATAATAATAAAATATAGAGGTGTATATTTTCCCCTGAAAAAAAGAATTAACAAATATCGTATACAATCATTAAATATAACTTTTGATAAGCTCCATCAAGCCGAAAAAAAAAAAAAAAAACTCGACTTTAACATGCAGCTTACAATGAAAAACCCTACAAGCAACCCTAATTTTATTCTCTTTGCCTCTAATTATTATTTTTTTCTTGGTTTTATAGTTGATAATTATCATTGTCAAAGATATGATATTAGTCAAAGAAATGATATTAATTCTATATTAATGTTGCTTGATTCTATATTTGTGTTGATTGATTTTGTAAATAATTATAAGAGAATATTCTCGATATCATTCTTTTTATAATACTTATATAAAGGTCATTTGTATACCATATTGAAATCAAGAAAAACAGTATCTTTTTCTTCAAACTCTCATCTTTCTGTTTCTATATGGTATCAGACGTATGAGTTCCGATCTCTGGATATCTCTTGAACTTGTCTCTAAACAGGTCTCATCTTCCCTATAAACACCCTTATTCTTGTGTCCAAACAGCCTAGCCACCAATTCTTGCAAAACTCCACAATAATTTTTATTCTCTTCCCCAAAATACTCTAATGAAAATTTACAAGGCGCGCAATAAAAAAATGAGGCTTCTTATGATCAATGGTATTTCTAGTGAAATTTGTTGGGTAATTGAAGCAACGATTCATTTGCCAGGTGAGTTATTTGACTCCTTCATTTTTGACATGTTCGGTTTATGAAAAAGCACATATGTTAAGAAACATATAGCTAAATAATTAGGAGGTGTTTGTTATAAATGTGCACGTTGGACGTGCAATACTCGTTGTCGTTCTTTAGGAAAGATGTCAAACAATCGTGAAGATAAAATTCAATTCATTAGAGATGACTTGAGTAATGAGTCTTTAGATGATATATCATTGACTTTTGAGATGCATCCAAGTGGACATGTTCATATAGTGATTTGCAATTTGCATACATAATTTCAAAAAGAAATACAACAATAAAATCTCAAGAATCTGACTTTAAAAGACTATGTTTATCCATAGAGGGCGTTCAAGCCGTTACTGAATGTAAAACCAGAGGCAGATGTGAGTCATAATCACAACTAACAGTACATATTTGTTTCTGTTGGGGTAGTTGTGGAACCCCTAGAGTCGGATCGATGAGTCGTATAGCGGAAGTGGGTCTAACCCGTGGATATCAAGCAAGAGTGTATTTTTAATTTATTTTATGAAATATTATATTCTATTACGAGTCCGTAGGAAAAACACGGGTTGAATCGAAGTCCGAAAACTCCAGAACGGAGAAAATGAAGTTTCAGTGCTCATGGACAACAACTCTCAGCGTGTCGCGACACACAAGCTTGGGTGTTGCAACGCCCAATCTGCGAATGCTCGGCATCACGACGCGCAAGAATGAGCGTCGAGACGTCTGAAGCCCTGAGAGGTGAGTGTCGCGACGCTAGAGCTATGAGTCGCGACGCTGCCCTGTGTAAAATATTGGCAGTGAGAAAATTTACCTAGAATCCAATCCAAAACACTTCCAATTTTTCTCCAAACACTTCAATACACCTAAAATTCAATTGTAACATCAAAATCAACATCTACACATATTATACAACAAACATACATGTATTCTAAATACATATATGCATTTCTTTGAATCAAAACATAAACCAAAATAGAATCCCATAATAAAGTGACTCATGAACAATTTTAGGTCACTCAAAGGTGGTCAATTGATTTTTTGAATGATAACCATAACTCTAAGCTATCATCTTAGAGTTCAAAACTCTAATTTTATGTTCTATGTCCAACATGAGTATTTTGACCAAATTACAAGTATATTGTGTTTATGCTTCCAAAACATCAATACAAAATTCATTAGCCTAATTTCAACGTCAAGTTATGTTATTATGTATCTAATACATAATACACCATTATATGTTTCATTAATGATAATAACTCACTAATGAAGACACAGCTTTAGAGAAGATCAAACTTACCTAGCAAGCTTGATTCCAAGATCCAATTTTTTTCTCCTTGTTGAAATATTGTAGAGAACTTCCAAAGCTCGCAAGCTTGATACGAAGATCCAATATTCTTCTCATTGTTGTTGTAGAGAATTTACAAAGCTAACAAGCTTGATATGAAAATCCAATCTTATTCTCCTTATTGTTGTAGAGAACTTTCAAAACTTCTCCCACAAGAACCTTACTTGAGTTAATATTTCTTTCTTTTGCTTAATGCTTATTTTAACTTACTTTGCATTAATTAAAAACTTACTCAAGCTCGCCTTTTATAGCAAAACTAATGCAACCTTATTTGGGTTAATAATTCTTTCTTTTGCTTAATGCTTATTTTAACTTACTTTGCGTTAATTAAAAACTTACTCAAGCTCGCCTTTTATAGCAAAACTAATACAATTTTTAATTAATAAAAGTTCTAATCAATTTTATGTGGGCTTAATCTAATTTATACAAATATGTATAATTAGGTGTGACTAATCATATTTGTATACCACTTTGATTTAATCCAATTAAATCAAGACAAAGTTTAATTAATGGATTAGTTGAATGTCTACCACTTTAATTTAATCCAATTAAATCAAGCAAAATACACCTATTATTACATATTTGTAATTACCAAAATATCTTCCAACGGTAGAGATATTTATGAAATTACAACAAAACCCTTGTGTGATTTTGGATTAATCCAATTAATCCATTTGGGTAAAAGTAAATAATTAATATTATCCA
Organism: Zanthoxylum bungeanum; assembly: GCA_019454045.1. Classification (NCBI taxonomy): domain Eukaryota; kingdom Viridiplantae; phylum Streptophyta; class Magnoliopsida; order Sapindales; family Rutaceae; genus Zanthoxylum; species Zanthoxylum bungeanum. Next base: position 75,450 of record SKCR01017988.1, on the reverse strand, counting down.
ATAACACTTAATTATTTTAGTTGATAATTATAATATCAAATATTATTTATTATCAAAAAATCATCGGCTACCCAAGTGTTCAACGAGTGCACTTCATATTTTGGGACTCTCTAAGTCCAGACATGTTAGTCATATAAGCCTAGCTTATATGTATGCAATTCGACCACCTCTGAATTCACGAAGAACACAAACGACCTTTCTGAATTATACAAGTCGATGTCATCATATATGTTTAACAATCCCTCTGTCATAGGCTATCCGAGTTGTGTTTAGGAAACATAGATTACACCATCAAGTTTCTAAGACACACATCTCATATTGTCGACATGTCCACGATTCTTTACAACTGATCAAAACATCATTTCTGATATATGTGATCCACCCTAAGTGATCGGCTTTAGCCAAAGTCTTAAGAACCGTGACTTACTCATATGGATACTTATGCCCCTTATGGTACACATACGGGACATCGGATCCTATCTTGATGCGCATTTGATTAACGAGTGCATTAGTCCACACCAAATGAACATCAAACGGTCATACCATGAAAGATATCTGACATATATGACATCAAATTATGGAGGATCACACACAAAATTAATATTATCCTATAGTCAAATGATCACATATGGTACTCGAATCGAGAAGATTCCTATGGACGGTAGTGTGTACTTCCAAATATTATGAATCACCTATGAGTCATGCAGTATTCGCTCCAATGAATACTCAAATGTCTATATGAGCTTCCCTTGCTCATGGTACATCAGGTTAAACCATTGGAACTCTAATTCCAATATACGACATGTGCTAGTCTTATAGGTTATAGGAATTTGATCGTATTCCAAAACCAACGACTATAAATATTTTGCTTTAAGAATAGTTTATAGTAGTAATACTATCCCAATGTCAGACCACTCAATGTCCAGTATTATTACTTGACTATTCTAAGGTCGATGTCATTCTTAGCATATTTATATATCAATATAATATGCATAATGGCATTACCATTAACAAGGTTTAAAATGAAAATGTAGTTATTTAATTAATAAAAAAAATATAATGTACAATACATTATTCGGATTGACGCTCCAAGCACCAACTCTAACAAACTCGCAATTGCTTATGCCAATCTGGATGGTACCGAAGTCCCATCTTCTCCATATGTTTATCGAATAAGTTAGGAGGTAAGTATGCTATGTTATCTTGTCCTTGAACCTTTAAGACCATTATATCTTTTCTTTCAATAATCTATCTAATCACACGATATTTCATTTCCATGTGTTTAGACTTGGAATGCGTCATTAGCTCCTTAGCCTGTGCAATGGCTCCGTTATTATCACAGTATAGCGGAATCAAATCCATAATACTAGGAACAATGACAAGTTCTGTGATAAAATTTATAATCCAAACAACTTCTTTAGCAGCTTCTGAATCCGTTATAAATTCCGCCTCGGTGGTAGAATCAGCTGTTGAGCCTTGTTTTGAATATCGCCAACTAACGCCATTAAGAGTAAATATGTATCCGGATGTAGACTTTCTATCATCCGGATCTTCCTGGAAGTCGGAGTCTGTATAACCCTTAACTTGTAGCTCATCTTCTCCATATATGAGAAATTTATACTTAGTACCCTTAAAATATTTCAAGATATGTTTCACGTCTATCCAATGATCATTAATTAGATCAGATTGATATCGGATAGTCACACTGACGTCGAAACTGATGTTAGGTCTTGTACTTAGCATATCATACATAATACTTCCAATACAAAAATCATATGGCAAGTTAGACATTCTAACTCTCTCTTCCTTAATCTGAGGCGTCATTTTTTTCGAAAGATGTATGACGTATCGAAAATGTATATTTATTGCCTTGTAATTGGTAAAACTGTACCTTTCTAATATTTTATCTATGTACGTGGATTACGACAACCCTATAAGCTTCTGACCAGCGTAATCACACGCGTATAACGCAAGCGCACATATCATTCAAGTAGTATAAAAAGTATCGATCCCACGAGGACTTAATACCTAAACTATTAATTTATAAAGCCAAATAATTACGAGTACCTAATAGATTGATTGTTTTGATTGGATAGTGACTTTAAAATTAAAACAAGTAAATGAAAATGGTGCGAAAGTAGGTTGAGGAAAATTCAAATTTATAAAACTATATAGGGTTGTGAATTCTTCCAATATTTTTTTTAAAAGATGAAGTGGTTATTTCATGCTTGTGAAATATATTGGTTTATTAACCTGGAACAAAAATATGTAAAAGCCTCTTCCGATGGTCAAATACAAATACCCAATGTAACCCAATTAATCATATTCCTATGTCAACCAAGTTACATGAATTCATTAAGATTAAGTTCCAATTATGGTTACCCCTGCCCGACAGGTATATTCCTATCTTGTAAGGAAATCTATTAAAAGATTATCTATCCTCAAGGAAGATCGTGGGTTATTAAGTCTAAAGTCTTAAACCTAAAATCCTATTTCCAAGTTCATTTTAAGTTTACCAGTTCAATCTTATTAATGGTCAGTTAATAGCAAACATTAAGACTAAGGCTCAATAAATAAACTGTTAAATTACCCAAACCGTAAAATAACCCCTTATTAACCGGTGATATTGGAATTCATCACACCCCCAGATAACTAACTTAGTTACGACACATAACTAGGGCTAGTAACAACTTAAAAATAAAAGACATAAAGTAAAATGCTGAAAAGTAAAATGCTGGAAAATAAATAAAGAAAAATACAATAAAAGAAAATGCTAGAACTAGAGGATCTACTTTTATCACTACTATTTTAGATATCTCCCTTAATATAATATATTAACTTGTGTGATATTACCAACCAGCCATATAGGCGGTAACCCGATTAAGTCAAATTAAGTCTGACCGACCATAAATACGGTATCATTATTTGTCCATAAACCATCCATATAGGCGGTAATTACCAACCGACCAACCAGGCGGTATCCATGCTTAGTCAGGTTAAAAACCATTTTATAATAATTACCAACCGACCAATATAGCGGTATCTTTGTTAAGTCAAATTTTAAATAGTTAATGTATTATAATTAAGGGAGATTAATCTAAATAGCAGTAATAAAAGTTTTACCTTTCACCCTAGCATGGGGAAGTTACCTCCTCATTACTGAATATTAAAAACTAAAAGAGTAAAGAAAGTAAATTACTATTACAGAAAGTAAATAAAATTAATTACAAAACTGAAATTAAACTAAAATAGATACTGTTGGACAATTATGACCCATAGCGTCACTATTTGTACAGATAATAGTGTTGTTGTACAAATTAACTATGTGACAAAGAAGATTGCACTCTTATCATTTGTGATTAGATCACCTAGATGTATAAATGATAGGAGGTCCCTATGATTTGTTCCTGGACGGAGAATGATATGAGACAGTATCAGTCCACGTAGGATAAATCATTAAATATCCATAGTCAGAGTATTATCGAGATTGGACATCAATAAATACGTAAAAGACTAGTATTACACTTGTGCGCGTTGTGAGGGCACAACGACATATTTCTCATATATTTGGGTATAGGATACTCATGCAAGTGTAATAGGAGGTTGTGTTTCACCGATGGTACAGGAAACAGTTTCGCTCTGGATAGACTCCCTCAGAATTCCATTGGTAGTATGACTATGTGTCTATGGAAGTCCGAAATCAGGGTATGTGTATTTGGTATTAACCTGAGACTTGCAATACTTGCGACAATCAATATACTTTGGTTGCGGTCGTCCAGGGCTTTAACAGGTTATGTGTACGCCAATGCTGGGTATATTGAGAATCGTAGTGTGTTGGGTGAGATGTCAAGATGGAAGTGTCACTCCAGTCATATGGAGATGATGGTCACATAAGATACGATACTAGTACTCTTAAGTACTGTAGTCATCGGGATAATATGACTAGGTCATAGTTATCCGATTATAGAGACTAGTCACCAGACATCCGACATGTGCTTCGTACGAGGCAGACACAATTCCAGCCCCAGGCCTAGCACGTGATCATCCGATACTGGACAGAAATACGCAATACTACGTATACTATGCCTGATATAGATCCTATATTCCTGTAATGATATTTCCGGAGAATTGGGTAGGCATGGCGCTTTGCTAGAGGCCAACATTGTCTTGTAAATCAGTATAAACGTAGTACTTGGTACTTACGTGTTCGGATAGTCCGACGACCGAATTTACTGCCAACATATCCGGGGATCTCATGGGTCGCTTCCCAAAGATTCACCGATGACGTATGACTCGCACTCTAAATTAATCTGGGATTAATTAGAAGAGAGAAAAAGTTAATCTTGGATTAATTGTGGAGATATTTTATCTGGGATAAAATATCATTAAAAGAGAGATAATGATTAATTTGGAATTAATCGGTTAAATTAATATATTTGATATATTAAACGAAATTGGATTTCGACGCGGAATTAAAATTAGATTTTAATTCGGGCGAACGAATTAATTTAGAATTAATTCGTTAGCGACGTGAATAGTGATTTCGCTAGGCGTAATCATTTAATTATGACGCAACGAAAAATTCGTTAATTTGGAATTAGCGAACCCGAGCCCGAGATTATTTGCGAGTGTATTCGCATTTTGAATTCGAGTGCGGCACGCAAGTCAAATCAAGCGTCAAATCGCTAGTCGCAACTAGCGTCACATCATTCATCAATCAAGTGATGTATGTCTTTCACTTTGAGTGATTGACGCAAGTCACTATTCATGATTGATGGATTGATGTGAGTTGATGGAAGTGGTTGAAGCCATTAATGACTTGATTTTTGAAAATAAAAAATTTGGTAAATCATTTATTTGTTTTTTGGAAAATAAATAAAGTGTATTAGATACACTTTCCATCTAACACACACATCTCTCTCTCCTCTCTTTCTTCTTCCTCTCCACACGCCCAAGGGGCTAAAAAACCTTATGGTTTTGCTGTTGATGCCGAGAGATAAAGGGAAGCAAGAGTGGGTTTTGTGGCAAAATCACAAGTGCTAGCACACTTACAAGACATGCGAAGGTGATAGGGAAGTCCACCCATGAGCCGGGAATCGTTCGACGAAGCTTGGAGCTCGTTCGAGGAGCTCAAAAACAGAAAATGGGGATTGGTTACACAGCTCACTGCCGTGACTGTCAAAGAGCAGAAAATGAAGTTTTGTTCGTCTCCGCGTCGCTCAACCGATCGATGTAAGTATTCCGCAACTTCTCGATTGTTATTCACACATATTTCATGCTTATTATTGATCTTGGGACCTTAATATAAACCAACAATGGCATCTAGAGCAAGGTTAAAGCATGAAATGTTTAGGGCTTAAAATTTGGGTAAATTGATTTTGAGCATGATTTTTGTGAAATTGGGTGAATGAATATGCTTAATTGATGTTTAATTGAATATTGATTGGATCAATTTCATGAATTTGTGTTTGGAACATTTTTCCCCAAATATTTGGGCTTGGCCGAATGTAGTAGTGCCCTAATAGTCTTGGATTTTTTTATTTTTGATTCATTGGATGAGTTAGAATCATTCAGGAATGTGATTTAATGTCGATTGTGGAATTAATTGGATTGAATTCGAATCGGACAAAAATCCCCTCCTTTGGCCGAGACTTTGAGCATGTTTATTGGGTTTGATTTTAATCAAAATGTGTTGGACATGTGATGATGAAAATGAGCATGATTAATTATGTATATTGATGTTTTAGAAATGTTAATTTGGGTAATTAATCATGTTATACACTTTGGTAATTAAATTGGGAAAATTGGATTTTTGGAATTTAATTATTTGGGCCTTAAAATTGGATTTGGGCTTTAATGTTGTAAATGGGCTTATTGGGCTTTGTTGTACAAAGTTGGGTTTAGTAAAATTGGATTTGATCCAATTGGGCCCAAAACCGCATCCATAAAGCCCAAATGCGACCTAAATGGACCTTTAAAGTTTAATTGGGCCTAATGGGCCAAGATTGATTTCTAGGCCTATGGGGTAATTCTCGGATTGGATTTTGGTTATTCGATTTGACCCGAGTTGACCAAAAGTCCATGCCTTAAGAAATTAATTAAAATCCCATTGGACTTTAATTAAATTAACGTTGGACGTTAATCGGGCTTTGAGACCCGTTGCGATTAAATTTGGAATTTAAGTCGTAAAAGTTCATTATTAAAGTGTGATATTTAATTTAGAATTAAATAATGAGTTAGTATTAAATACATATTAAATTGGATTTAATTATGTAGTTTAATTTAATTCGGGAATTCGTACTTTGAGTACTTATTCGCAAAACGAGTTTGACTCGCGCAAAATCAAATCGTTGTTTGAACATTGGATGATCACTAATTATCTGATTAATTAATTTGATTAGATTGGTTGATAACATGCTTGTGTGAATACATGGTTGCGATGCATGAATAATGTATATCAGATGGATATTAGATGGGTGAGATAATTTTAGAAATTGTTGTAATAAAATTGATTTATTAATTGGACCTGCGTGTCCAGCCTTATTACCTCTCAATTCTTTGTATTCTCTTCTCACCTATTCCCCTCAATGTAAATGAGGTTTCTTTAGAAGTGTAGTGTAACGGGTAGAAGTAATACATGTGCTAGCGGGGGAGAGAAATGAAGAGATTTGATCTAGGATCAATGTGTAAAGTATCTATCTGCATATCATTATTATTTATTTATACGCGCTTTATTATGTGTTTAGAATACATGTTTAAGGGTGTATGATGATGAGACCTTAACAAAGATAATAAATTGGTTGCCAATTTGCACTCGAAAAACCCTCACAAAATATTAAGCGTATTTCCTTCCATTGAGTGATTCTCACTCAAGATCCGAGACTGGCATTGGCTTGTTGGCCAAAGTCAAGGCCTTTGTCCGTCGGGGATGTGTTTGAATCACGAAGGCTTTGTTCCATATTGGTGTCTTGTCCAAGTTGTGGTTTGTTGGCCAAACTCAAGACCACTTCTTGTCCATCGACATTGATTACGAAGCTTTCCATGGTCAATGGGTCGCGCTTGACTGGGATCACTAAGTTTGTTGTGCAAAAGCCAAGGCTTAGTTGATTCAGAGGAAAAAGGTTAGGCAATACATTGGACTTTAATTAAATAAATATTGGATGTTAATCGGGCTTTGAGACCCGTAACGATTAAATTTGGAATTTAAATCGTAAAAGGTTTATTAATAAAGTGTAGTATTTAATTTGGAATTAAATAGAGAATTAGTATTAAATACATATTAAATTGGATTTAATGTTGTAGTTTAATTTAATTCAAGAATTCATACTTTGAGTACTTATTCGCAAAACGAGTTTGACTCGCGCAAAATCAAATCATTGTTTAAACATTGGATGATCACTAATTATCAGATTAATTGATTGGATTAGATTAATTGATAACATGCTTGTGTGAATACATGGTTGCGATGCATGAATAATGTATATCAGATGGATATTAGATGGGTGGGGCAATTTTGGAAATTGTTGTAATAAATTTTGAATTTATTAATTGGACCTGCGTGTCCAGCCTATTACCTCATTTCTCATTGTATTTCTCTTCTCACCTATTCCCCTCAATGTAAATGAGGTTTCTTTAGGAGTGTTATGTAAAATGTAGAAGTAATACTTGTGCTAGCGAGAGAGAGGAAAGTGAGAGATTTGATATAGGATCAATGTGTAAAGTATCCATCCGCATATGATTATTATTTTATCATATGCGCTTTATTATGTGTTTAGAATGCATGTTTAAGGGTGTATGATGATGAGACCTTAACAAAGATAATAAATTGGTTGCCAATTTGCACGCGAAAAACCCTCACAAATATTAAGCATTTTTCCTTCCATTGAGTGATTCTTACTCAAGATCTAAGACTGGCATTGGCTTGTTGGCCAAAGTCAAGGCCTTTTGTCCGTCGAGGATGTGTTTGAATCACGAGAGCTTTGTTCCATATCGGTGTCTTGTCCAAGTTGTGGTTTGTTGGCCAAAGTCAAGACCACTTTTTGTCCATCAACATTGATTACGAAGCTTTCCATGGTCGAAGATGTGCTTGACTGGGATCACTAAGTTTGTTGTGCCAAAGCCAAGGCTTAGTTGATTTAGAGGAAAAAGGTTAGGCAATATATTGGATGTATTGGCATATATAAGATATATGTTTCGGACTTGGATGTCCCCCTACTGGATCTAGGAATTGAATTGGATCCAATTGATCTTAGAGATCTACCTAGTTAATTATCATACAATTTGTTGGCCAAAGTCAAGATTGTGTGATATTTAACGGGATCCTAGCCCACTAGGAAACGCGGTTTCCCGAGTACTCGAAAAAGGGTTAGAGGCTCGCCGAAAAATAGTGGGAGGCAAGAATTGAATTTGCAATATTCGTTTAATTACTTGCCATACGCGCTCAACAAATATCAATTCGTCAAACAGATGAAATGTTAGTTGGACTAATATTTAATTGTTGTTTTAATAAATAGTTGGACTATATTCAAACTATTCATTTATAGTTGATTTATAATTGGATTATAGTAATAAATATAATTGATTTTAATCTATTAAATTATAGTTGATTAAATAGTTGGACTATTGTAATCATTATAATAAAAGGTACCAAAATCGTTGATTAAATAGTTGGACTATTAGAATCAAGATAAAATTGAAAGATTGACATTTAAAACATAATCCTAGGGAAAATGTATTTAAATGATTTAATTTTCAAATTGGGAATAAAATTTCAGGATGGTCCTGGAAAATAATAAGTTACTTTATTTGATAAAATAACATATTAAGCCTAAGCCCGGAGTTAAGCAAACAGTAGAGCATAATCTTTGGAAGATTTATGTGATGATAACTTAAGTGCTTAATCCATTATACTTACCGCAGTAGACTCCTTAATTTCTTAATCAGAACCAAAGATTAGATCCTTAAAGTATGATATTGAAATTGAAGGATCTTCATAAATCTATACTTAGATTTTAGCAGTACTAAAATTGCAATAGTAAACTCTTGGAGAGTTAATGATTATTCTCAATGAGATAAAGTCAAAGTTTGCAATTAGGCAAGTAGCGCAAGGCGCACCTTACTTCGATATTCTAGAAACCCGAGGCTTGGCCAAAGGCTTCTGGAGTGTTGAAAAGGGCAAAGACAAAATCATTATAATCTTCTATGAAGATAAAAGACATATCCCAAAATGTCTGCCTGAATTGTGGTAAACGGGATCGTGGAAGCGTGACTGCCGTTTTGACAAAGCAGACATGAAGGAATTGAAGAACGAGCAAGGCTCTGACTTCAAATATGTTTGTCAACATTATGTTCACTACTAGTATTGAAATTAGATTTTAAATACTTAGTGTGGTATATAAATATATATTGATGTTCAGAATCTGCTATGAGCAGGATACTGACTTCAATTGAGATTAATTGTGAATTGGAAACGGGGCGAAAGTCGCTGTTTTAACCGTAGATACCTAAGTTTAGGAACTACCCTCGGGTATGTACCTAAATTGGGAACTGTTATAATGTAACTAGTTTGACTAGAAACATTATCTTTATATCAGTGTTTAACCCGCTGCGGGTGAACCTTTATATTCTAGAACACTAAAGTGTTTTATTATATAAAGATGATATTGAGATAAACACATTAGATGTGAATGACAGAATTTATATTTTGAATATAAATAAATCTCAAATATATAACATGACAAACAAATAGCTTAACTGATTTGATCAGATGAAACTTAATTGTGGCATTGATGTCTGGGACACAATTAAACAAGACTCGTATATCCACACTTTGAAGAGTGGATACTAGGACTAATTTGATTCCATTCAAATAAAGTCTACGAATCTAGTTTATTGGGCAAAGTGCCTAAAACACCTTTACTTGGTAAAAATGCAAATGCCACAGATCTGTTAGCCCTAGTTCATAGTGAAGCAAGTGGGCCCATGTCTAGCTTGGCTAGATATGGATATGAATATTTCGTGACCTTTACGGATGTGGCATCGCGTAATGGTTATGTGTTTGTTTTGAAGAACACAAATCAGAAACTTTTATAGTTTCGACGCGAAATAGACAAACAGATCGGCTATAGTATTAAACCGTCACGGTAAGACCGTAATGGAAAATACTTAAGCAATAAGTTTCTTATATACTTGAAAGAGTATAGTATTCTTTCAAATGACGACTCCTCGCGGAACACGTCAGTTTGACGGTGTGTCTGAATGGATTAACCGAATTATGTTAGACATGATAAGGCTAATCATGAGTCGCTCTGAGCTACCATTTCCTTCAACGGATAAGCTTTAAACAGTGCAAGAACTTATTTAGAATAAGGTTCCATAAAATCTGTTTGACATATTTCATATTAGATATGAACATGAAAGAAACCAGGTTTCTCATTTCTGAATGTTTGGATGATACCAAACTGAAACCCAAATTGGATAAGTGCCAATTGTAGGTTATCCTAGGGATACCAAAGTATTGTACTTATACAACTCACTAGAGAACAATGTAATTGTTGCTCGCCATGCGGTTATCCTAAGAGGAATACCGATATGCAGTGGTAAGTGAGAGGATAGTAAAACTCGATGAAAATCGGAGTAATACTATTCCTGGCATCGATTCTTAATGGAACACAAATAGTTCATCAAGGATGAAACTATACCATAATCTTCGTATACACAAGAACCGCGTATGTCGGAGAGAGTCAGAAAACAACCTGGGGTATGGGTTTCTGATCTCACCTCGTAAAGATGTCTATCTTATTGAGGTATACCAACTGACTACGTATGAGGAAGTGATACAAGGTATCGACTCCCTATTATGACAAAGTGTCATGAGTCCGAAATAGATTCCATGTAAGTCAACAAGTTTAGATACTAGTTGATGTACCACAAGGCATTGTGCCTATTGGTACTATAAGTCTTCAAGGAAGACATACATGGATGGCAACATACCAATGTATAAAGCTAGGCTTTTAGCGAAAATGTATCATTATCAACATTGTGTTGATTACGATTCAACCTTTTACCTGTTGCCATGGTAAATCCATTTGGATAATGCTTGCTAAAGCTACATGTTTCATTTATAAAATATGACAGCTTTACGGGAAAATTGCTTTCCTGAAAAGGAAACCTTTTGGAGGATGTTTACAATATCCTGGCGATTTTGTCGTACAATAACTAGAAAACGAGGTTTGCGGGTTATTCGATCCATGTTTGGATTGATGCAAGCATAAGGTTCTTGGAATTACTGTTTTGATGTAATCATAATAGTTTATGATTTAATTCAAAACGAAATGATTATTGTGTATATAAAAGGGTTAGTGGGAGCGCACTGACAGTGGCTGTCCTATAAAATAATGATAATACTCCATTTCTTGGAAATGATATTCCCATAAAATAACTATCGGTGAAAACTTGGCTTTCGAAAACTCCCCGAGAAATCGTACATTGTAAAATGTACGCGACCTGATGTCTCATACGCTTTGAGCATATGGATTCACAAACAGGCCAATCCGAGTGATAGTCACTGGATTGATGTTAAGAACATCCGTTTGTATCTTAGAGATCTAAGGATGCTGTCTTAATCTATGGAGAAGGAGAACTTGAAGTGCCTGGGATCACTGTAGCAAGTTTCCTAACCGATAAGACGACTAAGAGTCGCAAACGGTACTATACAGTTTGAATAACGGAACAGTGAGCTGGAAATCTTCCAAGCAAGATATTGTTACCGTATAAACAACAAATATGGGTTAATTGCTGCAGTTGAGGCGACAATAGAAGCCTTATGGGTCGACAAACAAATCTAATTAGATTAGATATAGTTCTGCTAGCTGCTGAGCTAGGCGTCAGCACAGGCTAAAGAATTAATGGTCTCATCAACGATCCATATACATACTTCGATATTCATCTGATTCGTTCGGATCATACATCGTGGCGATGTGATGATCGAATAAATCGCATCAGATGATAATCATGCAAATCCGCTGACGAAAGCCTTTCTCAGCAGTTTGAGCCAATCGTACATAGTTCGGGTGTAAGACACTCGAGTGACTGGCTATAGGCCAAGTGGGAGATTGTTGGACAATTATGACCCATAGCGTCACTATTTGTACATATCATGGTGTTGTTGTACAAATTAACTATGTGACAAAGGAGATTGTACTCTTATCATTTGTGATTAGATCACCTAGATGTATAAATGATAAGAGGTCCCTATGATTTGTTGTATAAATGATAAGAGTTCCCTATGATTGTTCCTGGACGAAGAATGATATGAGACAGTATCAGTCCACGTAGGATAAATCATTAAATATCCATAGTCAGAGTATTATCGAGATTGGACATCGATAAATACGTAAAAGACTAGTATTACACTTGTGCGCGTTGAGAGGGCACAACGACATAGTTCTCATATATTTGGGTATAGGATACTCATGCAAGTGTAATAGGAGGTTGTGTTTCACCAATGGTACGGGAAACAGCTTCGCTCTGGATAGACCCCCTCAAAATTCCATTGGTAGTATGACTATGTGTCTATGGAAGTCCGAAATCAGGATATGTGTATTTGGTCTTAACCTGAGACTTGCACCGCTAATACTTTCGACAATCAATATACTTTGGTTGTGGTCGTCCAGGGCTTTAACAGGTTCAGTGTACGCCAATGCTGGGTATATTGAGAATCGTAGTGTGTTGGGTGTGATGTCAAGACGGAAGTGTCACTCCAGTCATATGGAGATGATGGTCACGTAGGATACGGTACTAGTACTCTTAAGTACTGCAGTCATTGGGATAATATGACTAGGTCATAGTTACCCGATTATAGAGACTAGTCACCAGACATCCGACATGTGCTTCGTACGGGGCAGAGACAATTCCAGCCCCAGGCCTAGCACGTGATCATCTGATATTGGACAGAAATACGCAATACTACGTATATTACGCCTGATATAGATCCTATATTCCTGTAAGGATATTTCCGGAGAATTGGGTAGGCATGTCACTTTGCTAGAGGCCAACATTGTCTTGTAAATCAGTATAAACGTAGTACTTGGTACTTACGTGTTCGGGTAGTCCGACGACCGAATTTACTACCAACATATCCGGGGATCTCATGGGTCGCTTCCCAAAGATTCACCGATGATGTATGACTTGCACTCTAAATTAATCTGGGATTAATTAGAAGAGAGAGAAAGTTAATCTGGGATTAATTGCGGAGATATTTTATCTGGGATAAAATATCATTAAAAGAGAGATAACGATTAATTTGGAATTAATTTTTTAAATTAATATATTTGATATATTAAACGAAATTGGATTTCGACGCGGATTAAATTTAGATTTTAATTCGGGTGAACAAATTAATTTAGAATTAATTCGTTAGCGACGTGAATAGTGATTTCGCTAGGCGTAATCATTTAATTACGACGCAACGGAAAATTCGTTAATTTGGAATTAGCGAACCCGAGCCCGAGATTATTTGCGAGCGCATTCGCATTTCGAATTCGAGTGCGGCACGTAAGTCAAATCAAGCGTCAAATCGCTAGTCGCAACTAGCGTCACATCATTCGTCAATCAAGTGATGGATGTCTTTCACTTTGAGTGATTGACGCAAGTCACTATTCATGATTGATGTATTGATGTGAGTTGATGGAAGTGGTTGAAGCCATTAATGACTTGATTTTTGAAAATAAAAAATTTGGTAAATCATTTATTTTTTTTTTTGGACAATAAATAAAGTGTATTAGATACACTTTCCATCTAACACACACATCTCTCTCTCCTCTCTTTCTTCTTCATCTCCACACGCCCAAGGGGCTAAAAAACCTTCTGGTTTTACTGTTGATGCCGAGAGATAAAGGGAAACAAGAGTGGGTTTTGTGGCAAAATCACAAGTGCTAGCACACTTACGAGACATGCGAAGGTGATAGGGAAGTCCTCCCATAAGCCGGGAATCATTCGACGAAGCTTGGAGCTTGTTCGAGGAGCTCAAAAACAGAAAATGGGGACTGGTTACACAGCTCACTGCCGTGACTGTCAAAGAGCAGAAAATGACGTTTTGTTCGTCTCCGCGTCACTCAACCGATCGATGTAAGTATTCCACAACTTCTCGATTGTTATTCACACATATTTCATGCTTATTATTGATCTTGGGACCTTAATAGAAACCAACAGATACAAACTCCTTATTTATTCAGAGAATTACAGAGAGAAAGGTACATCTGAAACCAAAATTTCGAGCTGAATTTATAGGCGTCGATAGGCCCTGCGCGTCGCGACGCACCGTATTTTTCGGGGCCAAATACGGCGTGTTTTCTGAATCGGCTGACACGTGGCAAGACGATTTGGAGCTGAATGATTGTGCTGACATGTCGATGATGTGGCAATGATATGGCGCTATGTGGCGATGTGGATTGTCGACACCATAGGATTGTGACACGTGTCACACGGTGATTGGCTGATGATGACGTGGCTGACACGTGGCACATTGACTTGGCATGTTGCTGATGTGGATGCCTACGTGGCTGACACATGGATGACACGTGGCGATGGTGATTGTCGACACCATAGGATGATGACACGTGGCACAATGCATTTTAGCAAATCTCCTCTGATGTCGACACGTGGCAGACGTACGTTAGCATCCGGCGCATGTTAGCGACTCCTCAGATTTTGACACGTGGCACGTCGTATTTTAGCATGAAGCGGCGCAAGTTAGCACAGGCCGGTGCATGTTAGGCGTCGCGACGCGCCAAATTATATTTTTACCCCTTTGTTGTCCTTTTTGTTGGACAATTATGACCCATAGCATCACTATTTGTACAGAACATGATGTTGTTGTACAAATTAACTATGTGACAAAGGAAATTGCTCTTTTATCATTTGTAATTGGATTACCGGGATATATAAATGATAAAAGTCCATATGATTAGTTCCGGATTAATAAGATATGAGACAATATTAATCCACTAAAGTTTAATCATTAAAATATCCCTAGTCGTAGTATTATCGAGATTTGACATCGATAATGTGGAATAGACTAGTATTGCACTTGTGCGTGTTATGGGAGCATAACGACATAGTTCTCATATATTTGGGTATTGGATACTCATGCAAGTGTAATAGGAGGTTGTGTTTACCGATGGTATGGAAACAGCTTCGCTCTGGATAGACCCCTCAGAATTCCATTGGAAGTATGACTATGTGTCTATGGAAGTCTGAATCAGGGTAGGTGTATTTGGTCTTAACCTGAGACTTGCATCGCTAATACTTGCGACAATCAATATACTTTGGTTTTGGTCGTCCGGGGCTTTAACAGGTTCTGTGTACGCCTCTTATGGGTATATTGAGAATCTTAGTGTATTGGGTGTGATGTCAAGATGGAAGTATCACTTCAGTCATATGAAGATGATGATCACGTAGGATACGAAACTAGTACTTTTATGTACTGCAGTCATTGGGATAATATGACTAGGTCATGTTTATCCGATTTTAGAGACTAGTTACCAGAGATCCGATATGTGCTTCGTACGGGGCAGACACAATTCCAGCCTCAGGCCTAGCATGTGACATCTGATACTGGATCGCAATACGCAATACTACGTATACTACGTCTGACATAGATTACATATTCCTTAAAAGAATATTTCTGGAGAACCGGGTACGCACGTGTTCGGATATTCTGATGACCGAATTTACTGCCAACATATCCAGGGATCTCATGGGTCGCTTCCCGAAGATTCACCGATGACGTATGACTCAAATATAATTAATCTGGGATTAATTAATAGAGAGAGAAAATTAATCTAGGATTAATTACAGAGAGATTTTATTTGGGATAAAATATTATTTGAAGAGAGAGAACGATTAATTCGGAATTAATCGATAAAATAATATATTCGATATTTTAAATGAAATTAGATTTCATAACGGAATTAAAATTAGATTTTAATTCGGGCAAACGAATTAATTTAGAATTAATTCGCTAGCGACGTGAATAGTAATTTTGCTAGGCATAATTATTTAATTAAATTTGATTTAATTACGTCGTAATGGAAAATTCGTTAATTCGGAATTAGCGAACCCGAGCCTGGGATGTGTTGTGGGCCCACTCGGATTTTGAATCAAGTGGGCACACAAGTCACATCACAAGTCACATCACTAGTCAACTTTGTCACTTTAAGTTGATGGAAGTTGTTGGTAGATGATT
Source organism: Zanthoxylum bungeanum (assembly GCA_019454045.1). NCBI lineage: Eukaryota > Viridiplantae > Streptophyta > Magnoliopsida > Sapindales > Rutaceae > Zanthoxylum > Zanthoxylum bungeanum. The sequence continues at coordinate 59,204 of SKCR01017988.1, read as the reverse complement.
GTGTGTAATACACACAAGTGTGAAAGGCTTGAAAGACTTTTACCAAACTTTGAATTTGGTATATGTCTTTTAATTTTTTGAAAATTAAACAAGCCAACACTACACAAAAATAATTCTCTCTCTCCCAATTCATGCCTTGGGCGTGAACTTCATCTTCTTCCTCTCCCATTTGGCTTGGCCGAAAATGGCCTTGATTTTTCTCTCAAATTTCCGTGAGCCTAGGGCTTATTTGCTTCTTGATTTTGCTTCAAAATCAAAGGTGCTAGCACATCCAAGAAGTCTTACAAATGTGTTAGGGAAACATATCCATGAGTTTGGAATTCAAGTAGATGCTTGGAAGCTTTACATACATCAAAAGGGAGCTTGGAGCACAACACAAAGGCTTGGAATTTTTGTTATCTCCTACATCCAAAACCGATCAAAGTGAGTATTTTCCGCATTCTTACCTTGTTGTATTCACATGATATCTTGCTTAATTGATCTTGGTTTGACCTAGAAAACCCAACAATGGTATCAGAGCCATAATTGAGCATAAAATTGAATTTAGGGTTCTTAAACTTTAATTTGGGATTTGAGCATGATTTGTTCAAATTGTTTGTTTGAGTATGCTTATAATATGTTAACTTTGAGTTGTGCATGATCAATTTGAAGAAAAATTAATTGGATTAATTTTCCCCAAAAGATTAGGCTTGGCCGAATATGGTATAGAACCCTAGGTCATGGTGATTTTGATTTTAGACCATTGGATGTGTTTAAAATGATGGATAAATTGATTTGTGATTTTATTGGATTGAAATCAAAATTAATTAAGAAAAATCACCATTGCCGTGACCATCAAAGCATGGAAATGAATTGATTTTGTTTCGATTATGTTGGATATGAATTGATAATATTAAAGCATGATTAATTAGTGTAATTGGTGTTTTGGAAATATTATAGTAAATCGTGGAAGTTCAAAAAGGTCTAGATCCTGTCGGAGAAAAATAAAAGAAAACAACAAAACAAATCACAATTATTAGGAAAAGACAAAGAGATATAATATTTACAATAATTTACGGCTTGATTGACGTCTATGCGTCAGGGACAAGCTTCCCATCCAATTTTCTTAAAAATTGGCAAACATGGTCTTTTTGAGTCAGATTCCCAAGACTTAATTGTTGTCTTTCCTTTTGGAATTGTGTATATAACATGCAAATTTTGTGATACACACATCCACTGGGATGCGTCTCAAGAGTTTTAGATATGTCATCCAAAGACTCCTTACTCAAGCCATCCCTAATGAAATTAATCTTATCTTCACGGTTATCAGACATCATTCCTAAAGAACGACAACAAGTATCAAAAAACATACGAGCACATTTATAACATAAATCCATTCTTTTAGATCTTCTCTTTTTAGCATATGTGCTCATTCCTAAACCATACAGATGTGAAATAAAAGAGTTAGAAGACTCACCTGCCAATCGGACTCGTGCTTCAATAATCCAACGAATGTCATTAGGAATACCTTTAATCATCAGTAGTCTCATCCATTCCAAGCGACCTTTGTAAACTTTCATCAGAATATTTTGAGGGAGATAAGGAAATTATTTGTGAAGATTTGCAAGAATGTCTTCCTTCGTGAAATGACTTTACCTGCAAAAATTAAACACACAAAAATAAAACACACCAGATCACAATATATACACAAATTTCATTGGTTGCCTCCCTGCGAGCGCTAAGTTTAACGTCGTCAGCTAGACGATACTTCTCGAACATTAGGCTGAATTTAAAAGTGTGACACTTTCTTTTTGTCGCTCAAATGATTCTCCCAAGTAGTGCTTGAAATGCTGGCTGTTAACTCTGAATGTGTTGTTGGACTTGGGGTTGTATATCTCAAAAACTCTGTATGGTAACACCTGAGTAATCACAAATGGACCTGACCACTTTGATTTCAGATTTCCAGGAAAAAGTTTCAGCCGTGAATCATATAACAACACTTACTGTCATGGCTCCAATTGTCTGCGCACTATTTTTTTATCATGCCATCTCTTGGTCTTTTCCTTGTACGGTTTGGCATTTTCATAAGCCTGTAGGTGAAATTCCTCAAATTCATTGAGTTGGTGAAGTCTTTTCTCTCCTGCAACTTCTGGATCAAGATTCAACTTCTTCAGTGCCTAGTACTCCTTGTGTTCAAGCTCAACTGGCAGATGGCATGATTTTCCATACACCATTTGATATGGGTACATACCAATAGGTGTCTTGTAAGCTGTCCGGTAGGCCCATAATGTGTCATCTAGTTTTTCAGACCAGTCATTCCTTGTTGATCCAACAGTTCTTTCCAAGATTCTTTTGATCTCCATGTTTGAAACTTCAACCTGTCCATTTGACTGTGAATGGTAAGCAGTGGCAACTTTATGAGTAACTCCGTATTTGGATAAGAGTGCATCAAAGTATCTGTTGCAGAAATGTGTGCCACCATCACTGATGATTGCCTGAGGTGTTCCGAAGTGAGTGAAAATATTCTTTTTAAGGAACTTGATCACCACTTTTGAATCGTTGGATGGCAGTGCAATTGCTTCAACCTATTTGGAGACGTAGTCTACAACAACCAATATGTACAGGTTTCCGAACGATTGCAGAAATGGTCCCATAAAATCAATACCCCACACATCGATTATCTCCACTTCCAGAATATTTTGCAGTGGTCCTTCATTTCTCCTCGAAATATTTCCCGTTCTCTGGCACCTGTCATATTGAAGAGAAAACAAGTAAGCATCTTTAAAAAGAGTGGGCCATAACAAACCTGATTGTAAGACTTTGGCTGCAGTTTTGTTTCCGCTGAAGTGTCCGCCATATGGTGATGAATGACAATGTTACAGAACACTGTTGACCTCCTCATGTGGAACACACCATCTCAATAATTGATCAGCATAGCGTTTGAACAGGTACGGCTCATCCCAGACATAGTGCTTGACTTCTTTGAAGAATTTCTTTCATTGCTGAGTTGTCCATTCCAACGGCCATTTTCCCGAGACTATGTAATTGACATAGTCAGCATACCAAGGAGCATCATGCTGTTTCATGGTAAAAAACTGTTCATCTGGAAAAGTTTCTTTGATTATCAGTTCTTTGCCAGATGTTTCTCCATTTTCGAGCCTCGACAAGTGATCTGCCACCTGGTTTTCTGTCCCTTTCTTGTCTCTGATCTCCACGTGAAATTCTTGCAGAAGAAGTATCCAACGGATCAATCTGGGTTTGGCATCTTTCTTCGTGATCAAGTATTTGATTACTGAATGATCTGTGTAGACCACCACTTTGGGACCCAGCAGATAAGATCATAATTTATCAAAAGCGAACACAACTCCTTTTCAGTGGTTGTTTAATTGAGTTGAGCTTCATTCAGAGTTCTGCTGGAGTAATAAATAGTGTGGAAAACTTTTTCTTTGCGTTGTCCCAAAACTGAACCTACAGTAAAATCACTAGCATCGCACATCACCTCAAATGGAAGGGTCCAATCTGGTGCTACAATGATAGGAGCAGAAACTAGATTCTGTTTTAGGATCTCAAAAGCTTCATGGCATTCTTTGGTGAAGTTGAAAGGAACATCCTTCTCTAGAAGATTGCACAGAGGTTTAGCAATCTTGGAAAAGTCTTTGATAAATCTCCTGTAAAAACCAGCGTGTCCAAGAAAACTTTGAATCCCTTTAACAGATGTTGGTGGAGGTAGTTTTTCAATTGTCTCGATCTTTGCTTTGTGTACCTCAATTCCTTTTTGTGAGATCCGATGTCCTAGAATAATGCCTTCCTGCACCATGAAGTGGCATTTCTCTCAATTAAGTACCAAGTTGGTATCTTCGCACATTTGTAACACATGTTCCAGATTTTGCAAGTAGTGGTCAAAAGAGTCTCCAAACACAGAGAAGTCATCCATAAAAACCTCCATACTCTGCTCCAGCATGTCTGAGAAGATGGCCATCATGCAACACTGAAATATGGCAGAGGCATTACATAATCCAAATGGCATCCTACGGAAAGCAAAAGTACCATACGGACATGTAAATGTAGTTTTCTCCTGATCTTCTGGAGCGATGGAAATCTGATTGTACCCCGAATATGTTAGTTTCTATTAAGGTCCCAAGAATGAAATCAAGCACAAAAACGCACGTGAATACACAAAGGAGAATGGCAGAATCATACTCACATTGAACGGATATTGCGACGCGATGAACACAAGTCTTTTCTTCCTCCAAGATGGCTCGGCAATGAAGCTTTTGGGTAGTGGACTACTCGGCATTTGCTGCTTTGGCTCCTCCAAGAATCGGCCATGGATGTCCTCCATTGAAGCTCCAAGCTCCAAGCTCTAAGCTTCCAAAATGGATTCCAAGCTCACGAAATCACTGCCCTATCACCTTAGGATAACTCTATATGTGTGCTAGCACTTGATTTTGCAACAAAATCACTCTCTTGCTTCTCTTTGTCTTCGGCAGAACTAGAAATGGAAAAAGAAAGAAATTGGCTCCAAGCCGTGAGAGAAAATGAGGGAAAGAGAGAAGACCGTAAATGGTTAGAGAGAGAAGGAAACAATGTTTTGTTTTTATATTTTGATTTTTTAAAAAATCAAAAAACAAAACCTTTTTCCATTTACCAAAAGTCAAAAAAGCAAAAACCAATTAATGCTTTTCAACTACCACATCAATCACGCAATCAATCAATCAATCAAATTGTCACATCACTCAAAGTGACATGTGATTTGAAGCTTGATGTGACTAGCGATTTGACGCTTGATGTGACTTGCGTGCCGCATTCGAATTCGAAATGCGAATGCGCTCACAAACACACTCGGGCTCGGGTTCGCTAATTCCAAATTAACGAATTTTTCGTTGCGACGTAATTAAATGATTATGCCAAGCGAAATCATTATTCACGTCGCTAACGAATTAATTCTAAATTAACTCGTTCACTTGAATTAAAATCTAATTTCAATTCCGCGTCGAAATCCAATTTCGTATAATATATCGAATATATTATTTTATCGATTAATTCCAAATTAATCGTTCTCTCTCTTTGATAAATATTTTATCCCAGATAAAATATCTCCGCAATTAATCCCAGATTAATTTTCTCTCTCATCAAATTAATCCCAGATTAATTAATGTGCGAGTCATACATCATCGGTGAATCTTCGAGAAGCGACCCATGAGATCCCCGGATATGTTGGCAGTAAATACGGTCGTCGGACTATCCGAACACGTAAGTACCTAGTACTATGTTTATACCTATTTACAAGGGCTTCTATCAAAGCGCCATGCCTACCCAATTCTCCAGAAATATCCTTATAGGAATATGTGATCTATATCAGGCGTAATATACGTAGTATTGCGTATTTCGATCCAGCATCGGATGACCACGTGCTAGGCTTGGGGCTGGAATTGTGTCTGCCCCGTACGAAGCACATATCGGATGTCTGGTAACTAGTCTCTATAATCGGATATACATGACCTAGTCATAATATCCCGATAGCTCGAGCATTTAAGAGAACAAGTTACGTATCCTACGTGATCATCATCTCCACTATGACTGGAGTGATACTTCCATCTCGACATCACACCCAACACACTACGATTCTCAATATACCCAGAATAGGCGTACACAGAACCTGTTAAAGCCCTGGACGACCGCAACCAAAGTATATTGATTGTCGTAAGTATTAGCGGTGCAAGTCTCAAGTTAAGACCAAATTACACCTACCCTGATTTCGGACTTCCATAGACACATAGTCATACTACTAATGGAATTCCGATGGGGTCTATCCAGAGCGAAGCTGTTTCCCGTACCATCGGTAAAACACAACCTCCTATTACACTTGCATGAGTATCCTATACCCAAATATATGAGAACTATGCCGTTGTCCCCTCACAACGCGCACAAGTGTAATACTAGTCTTTTACGCATTTATCGATGTCCAATCTCGATAATACTCTGACTAGAGATATTTAATGATTTATCCTTCGTGGACTGATACTATCTCATATCATTCTCAATCCAGGAACAAATCACAGAGACCTCCTATCATTTATATATCTTGGTGATCTAATCACAAATGATAAGAGTGCAATCTCTTTTGTCACATAGTTAATTTGTACAACAACACCATGATCTGTACAAATAGTGACGCTATGGGTCATAATTGTCCAACAATCTCCCATTTGGCCTATAGCCAATCACTCGAGTGTCTGACACCCGAACTATGTACGGTTGTCTCAAACTGCTGAGAAAAGGCTTTCATCAGCGGATTTGTATGAATATCATCTGATGCGATTTATTCGATCATCACATCGCCACGATGTATGATCCGAACGAATCAGATGAATATCGAAGTATTTATCTGGATCGTTGATGAGACCATTAATTCTTTAGCATGTGCTGACGCCTAGCTCATCTGCTAACAAAACTATATCTAATCTAATTAGATTTATTATCGACCCAAATGGCTTCTTTTGCTGCCTCAGCTGCAGTAATAACCCGATTTTGTTGTTTATTCGGTAACAGTATCTTGCTTGGAAGATTTCCAGCTCACTGTACCGTTATTCAAAGTTTTATAGTACCGTTGTTACGACTTATAGTCGTTATCATGAAAGCCAAGCTTTCACTGATTATATTATGGGAATATCATTTCCAAGAAATGATATATCATCATTACTCAGGACATTCACTGTCAGTGCGCTCCCACTAACCTCCTTATATACACAAGAATTATTTTCGTTTTGAATTAAATCATACATCATTATGATTACATCAAAACGATAATTCCAAGAACTTAATGCTTGCTTCAATCCATCTATGGATCGAATAACCTGCAAACCTAGTTTGCTTGTTATGGTTCGACAAAACCGTCAAGATGTTGTAAACATCCTCCGAAAGGTTTCCGTTAAGGAAACGGTTTTGGCATTCAGCTGCCACATTTCATGAATGAAACATGCAGTATTAGCAAGCATTATCCAAACGGATTTACCGTGGCAACAGGTAAAAGGTTTCATCGTAATCAACACAATGTTGATAACTCTACCTTTTCGCTACAAGCCTAGTTTAGTACGTTGGTATGTTGCCATCCATGTATGTCTTCCTTGAAGACTTATATAGTACCAATAGGCACAATACCTTACGGTACATCAACTAGTGTCTAAACATAGTTGGTATACATGGAATCCACTTCGGACTTTATGGCATTTTGCCATAATAGGGAGTCGATACCTTGTATCACTTCCTCATACGTAGTCAGGTGGTATTCCTCAAAAGATTGACATCTTTATGAGGTGAGATCAGAAACCCATACCCCAGGTTGTTTTCTGACTCTCTCCGACCTACGCGGTTCTTGTGTATTCGAAGATTATTGGTATAGTTTCATCCTTGATGAACTATTTGTGTTCCATTAAGGACTTGGTGCCTTGATAGTATTACTCCGATTTCCATCGAGTTTTACTTTCCTCCCACTTACCACTGCATATCGGTATTCCTCTTAGGAAAAACGCATGGCGAGCAACAATTACATTGTTCTTTTGTGAGTTGTATAAGTACTATACTTAGGTATCCCTAGGATAACCTACAACTTTGGCACTTATCCGATTTGGGTTCTGGTTTGGTATCATCCAAATTTATGCCTAGCATACCCAAATCATCAGGAATGAGAAACTTGGTTTCTTTCCTGTTCATATCTATTATGTTATCTGTCAAACAGATATTTATGGAACCTTATTCAAAATAAGTTCTGCACTGTTTAGCGTATCCGTTGAAGGAAATGGTAGCTCAGAGCGACTCATGATTAACCTTATCATGTCCAATAAAATTCGGTTTATCCTGTCGGACACACCGTCAAATTGGCGTGTTCCGGGAGGAGTCCTCATTGAAAGAATACTATACTCTTTCAAGTATTTGAGAAACTTATTGCTTGAGTATTTTCTATCATGTCTAACCGTGATGGTTTAATACTTTAGCCGATCTGTTTGTTTATCTCGTGTCGAAACTCTAAAATTTTCCGATTTATGTTTCAAAAGAAACACATAACCATAACGCGATGCCACATCCGTGTATGGTCACGAAATATTCATATCCACTTCTAGCCTAGCTAGACATGGGCCCAATTACGTCACTATGAACGAGGGCTAGCAGATCGATGGCACTTGCACTTTTACCAAGTAAAGGTGTTTTAGGAACTTTGCCCAATAAACTAGATTCGTAGACTTTATTTGAATAGAATCAAATTAGTCCTAGTACCCACTCTTCGAAAATGTGGATATACGAGTCTTGTTTAATTGTGTCCTAGACAACAATGCCACATTCAAGTTTCAACCTGATCAAATCAGTTTGAGATATTTGTTTGTCATGTTATACGTGTGAGATTTATTTATATTATAAATATAAATTATGTTGTTCATAACTAATGTGTTTATCTCAATATCATCTTTATATAATAAAACACTTTAGTGTTCTAGAATATAAAGGTATATCCGCAACGAATTATACACTGATATAGAGATAATATTTCTAGTCAAACTAGTTACATTATAACAGTTTTCTAATTTACGTACATACCCAAAGGGTAGTTCCTAAACTTAGGTATCTACGGTTAAAACAACGAATTTCGTCCCGTTTTCAATTCGCAGATTAATCTCAATAGAAGTCAGTATCATGCTCATAGCAGATTCTGAACATCAGTATATATTTTATGTATCACACTAAGTATCTAAAATCTAATTTTAATACTAGTAGTGAACATATTTATGACAAACATATTTGAAGTCAGAGCCTTGCTCGTCTTCAATTCCTTCTTGGGATATGTCCTTTTATCTTCATAGAAGATTATAATGATTTTGCCTTTGCCCTTTTCCACACTCCAGAAGCCTTTGGGCAAGCCTTGGCATTCTGGAATATCAAAGTAAGGTGCGCCTTGCGCTACTTGCCTTATTGCAAACTTTGACTTTGTCTCCTTGAGAATAGTCATTAACTCTCCAAGAGTTTATTATTGCAATATTTACTTCTAAAATCTAAGTATAGATTTATGAAGATCCTTCAATTTCAATATCATACTTTAAGAATCTAATCCTTAGTTCTGATAAAGAAATTAAGGAGTCTATATGACAAGTATAATGGATTTAAGCACTAAAGTTATCATTACATGAATATTCCAAATATCATGTTCCACTTATTTTATTAACTCCAGGCTTAGGCCTAATATGTTATTTTATCAAATAAAGTAACTTATTAGTTTCCAGGACCATCCTGAAACTTTATTCCCAATTTGAAAATTGTAGTCGTTTAAATACATTTTCACCCAGGATTATGTTTTAAACACTAATCTTTCATTTATCTTGATTCTAATAGTCCAACTATTTAATCAACGATTTGTGGTACTATTTAATATAATGATTATTATAGTCCAACTATAAATCAAATATAATTTAAATTAATTAACCTCAATTACATTGATTACTATAATCCAATTATAAAATCAACTGTAAATTGAAATTAATTAATTCAAATATATTGATTACTATAATCCAATTATATAATCAACTATAATACAGTCCAACTGCTTTAATTAAAACAACAATTAAATATTAGTCCAACTAATATATTAATTTATATCGACGAAATATTTGAAATGAGCGTGTATGACAAGTTACTAAACGAATATTACAAATTCAATTCTTGCCTCCCACTATTTTTCGGCGAGCCTCTAACCCTCTGTCGAGTACTCGGGAAACCGTGTTTCCTAGTGGGCTAGGATCCCGTTAAATATCACACAATCTTGACTTTGGCCAACAAATTGTATGATAATTAACTAGGTAGATCTCTAAAATCAATTGGATCCAATTCAATTCCTAGATCCAGTATGGGGACATCCAAGTCTGAAACATATATCTTATATATGCCACTATATCCAATATATTGCCTAACCTTTTTCCTCTGAATCAACTAAGCCTTGGCTTTGGCACAACAAACTTAGTGATCCCAGTCAAGCGCGACCCATTGACCATGGAAAGCTTCGTAATCAATGTCGATGGACAAAAAGTGGTATTGACTTTGGCCAACAAACCACAACTTGGACAAGACACCGATATGGAACAAAGCTCTCGTGATTCAAACACATCCTCGACGGACAAAAGGCCTTGACTTTGGCCAACAAGCCAATGCTAGTCTTAGATCTTGAGTAAGAATCACTCAATGGAAGGAAAAACGCTTAATATTTGTGAGGGTTTTTCGCGTGCAAATTGGCAACCAATTTATTATCTTTGTTAAGGTCTCATCATCATACACCCTTAAACATGCATTCTAAACACATAATAAAACGCATATGATAAAGTAATAATCATATGCAGATGGATACTTTACACATTGATCCTAGATCAAATCTCTCACTTTCCTCTCTCCCGCTAGCACAAGTATTACTTCTACATGTTACATAACACTCCTAAAGAAACCTCATTTACATTGAGGGGAATAGGTGAGAAGAGAAATACAATGAGAAATGAGGTAATAGGCTGGACACGCAGGTCCAAATTAATAAATTCAAAATTTATTACAATAATTTTCAAAATTGCCCCACCCATCTAATATCCATCCAATATACATTATTCATGCATCGCAACCATGTATTCACACAAGCATGTTATCAATCAATCTAATCCAATCAATTAATCTGATAATTAGTGATCATCCAATGTTCAAACAACGATTTGATTTTGCACGAGTCAAACTCGTTTTGCGAATAAGTACTCAAAGTACGAATTCTTGAATTAAATTAAACTACAACATTAAATTCAATTTAATATGTATTTAATACTAATTCTCTATTTAAATCCGAATTCAATTTTAACCTTTTACGATTTAAATTCCAAATTTAATCGTTACGGGTCTCAAAGCCCGATTAACATCCAATGTTTATTTAATTAAAGTCCAATGGGCTTTTAATTAATTTCTTTAAGGCATGTACTTTTGGTCAACTCGGGTCAAACCCAAAGACTAAGCCCATTTAAATGAATCACCCTTATGTGCCTAGAAACCAATTTAGGCCCATTAGGCCCAATTAAAATTAAGGTCCATTAAGTCATAATTGGACTTTATGGATGCAGTTTTGGGCCCAATTGGATCCAACCAATTAGCCTAAACCTAACTTGGTACAACCAAGCCCAATAAGCCCAATTACAACCTTTAAGGCCCATTTTCCAAAAAGCCCACATTAATTAAATTACACAAATCCAATTTCATAATTTAATTAACCTAAAGTGTATTACACAATTAATTACCCAATTAACATTTCTAAAACATCAATTAGCCTAATTAATCATGCATTTTCACAACAAAACATGTCCAACACATTTTATCAAAAATCAAACCCATTTTCATGCTTTGTCATTCTCGGCAATATAGGGGTTGTTCATTCCGATTCGGTTTCAATCCAATTGAATCCACAATCATCATTTCCCAATCATTTCAACTCATCCAATGATTAAAAATCAAAAAACACCATGAATTTCAAAAACCCATTAGATTCGGCCAAGCCACTAATTTGGGGAAAATTTGTCCAATTCAAAATTCAATCCAATTAAACCTCAAATCAACTTTACCCAATTGTTTTAAGTCATCCAATGATCAAAAAAACAAAAATTACCAAGACATTAGGGCTCTTCAATAATCGGCCAAGCAAACACAATTGGGGAAAACTTGATCTAATCAAATTTCATGAAATTGATCATGCACAACTTCAATTAATCAACATCCAAGCATACTTAATCAATCAATTTAACCAAATCATGCTCAAATTGATTTTACCCAATTTTAAACCCTAAAATATTTCATGCTCAATTTAGGCTCAAGATACCATTGTTGGTTTCTATTAAGGTCCCAAGAATGAAATCAAGCACAAAAACGCATGTGAATACACAAAGGAGAATGGCGAAATCATACTCACATTGAACGGGTCTTGCGACGCATGAACACAAGCCTTTTCTTCCTCCAAGATGGATCGGCAGTGAAGCTTTTGGGCAGTGGACTGCTCGGCATTTGCTGCTTTGCTCCTCCAAGAATCGGCCATGGATGTCCTCCATTGAAGCTCCAAGCTCCAAGCTTCCAAAATGGATTCCAAGCTCACGAAATCACTGCCCTATCACCTTAGGATAACTCTATGTGTGTGCTAGCACTTGATTTTGCAACAAAATCACTCTCTTGCTTCTCTTTGTCTTCGGAAGAACCAGAAATGGAAGAAGAAAGAAATTGGCTCCAAGCCGTGAGAGAAGAGGAGGGAAAGAGAGAAGACCGTAAATGGTTAGAGAGAGAAGGAAAAAATGTTTTGTTTTTATATTTTGATTTTTTAAAAAATCAAAAAACAAAACTCTTTTCCATTTACCAAAAGTCAAAAAAAGCAAAAACCAATTAATGCTTTTCAACAACCACATCAATAACTCAATCAATCAATCAAATTGTCACATCACTCAAAGTGACATGTGATTTGACGCTTGATGTGACTAGCGATTTGACGCTTGATGTGACTTACGTGCCGTATTTGAATTCGAAATGTGAATGCGCTCGCAAACATACTCGGGCTCGGGTTCGCTAATTCCGAATTAACGAATTTAACACTATTCACATCGCTAACGAATTAATTCTAAATTAACTCGTTCGCCCGAATTAAAATCTAATTTTAATTCTGCGTCGAAATCCAATTTCGTATAATATATCGAATATATTATTTTATCGATTAATTCCAAATTAATCGTTCTCTCTCTTTAATTAATATTTTATCCCAGATAAAATATCTCCGCAATTAATCCCAGATTAATTTTCTCTCTCATCAAATTAATCCCAGATTAATTAAAGTGCGAGTCATACATCATCGGGGAATCTTCGGGAAGCGACCCATGAGATCCCCGGATATATTGGCAGTAAATACGGTCGTCGGACTATCCGAACAAGTAAGTACCTAGTATTACGTTTATACCGATTTACAAGACAAGGTTGGCTTCTAGCAAAACGCCATGTCTACCCAATTCTCCAAAAAATCCTTATAGGAATATGTGATCTATATCAGGCGTAGTATACGTAGTATTGCATAATTTGATCCAACATCGGATGACCACGTGCTAGGCCTGGGGCTGGAATTGTGTCTGCCCCGTACGAAGCACATATCGGATGTCTGGTAACTAGTCTCTATAATCGGATATACATGACCTGGTCATAATATCCCGATAGCTCGAGCATTTATGAGAACAAGTTCCGTATCCTACACGATCATCATCTCCACTATGACTGGAGTGATACTTCCATCTCGACATCACACCCAACACACTACGATTCTCAATATACCCAGAATAGGCGTACACAGAACCTGTTAAAGCCCTGGACGACCGCAACCAAAGTATATTGATTGTCGCAAGTATTAGCGGTGCAAGTCTTAGGTTAAGACCAAATTACACCTACCCTGATTTCGGACTTCCATAGACACATAGTCATACTACCAATGGAATTCCGAGGGGGTCTATCCAGAGCGAAGCTATTTCCTGTACCATCGGTAAAACACAATCTCCTATTACACTTGCATGAGTATCATATACCCAAATATATGAGAACTATGTCGTTGTGCCCTCACAACGCGCATAAGTGTAATACTAGTCTTTTACGCATTTATCGATGTCTAATCTCGATAATACTCTGACTAGGGATATTTAATGATTTATCCTTCGTGGAATGATATTGTCTCATATCATTCTCAATCGAGGAACAAATCACAGGGACCTCCATCATTTATATATCTTGGTGATCTAATCACAAATGATAAGAGTGAAATCTCCTTTGTCACATAGTTAATTTGTAAAACAACACCATGATCTGTACAAATAGTGACGCTATGGGTCATAATTGTCCATGACCCATTTATTTTGATTTAGTCTACAAGCCTAGGCATGTTACTATATATTCTAAGCATAAAACTCATAAAACATGCAAAGAACATAAACCTAAACATGCTAACCATCATAAGAACTCTAAATAAAATAAAGAAATTAAAACACTTACTTGAACCGTAGACTCCTCCAAGCCTCCCTCTAATCTACAAGCTTTTCCCGAACTCAACAAGCTCTTCCTTGTTCCAAAGAGCCACCCAAGTGTGTGGCCTCCAAAGATGCACACACCAAAGCCAAAACTCAACTGCAAGACTACGCCTTGAGTGCACATGTATTTTGCCCTTGGTGCTAGCCTAGGCAAATACCTCAAAACTTTTAACTCGAGGTTCCTCTAGTCAATTAGAATTAAGGATCCTCAAAATCAGTGGCTTACTCTTAAACTTTAGAGTTTCTCACTTATATAAACCCAAGATATGAAAGGTTTTGGTGTAGCCTATTTGTAAATAATTCTTTGGGTTTATATAGTGCTCCAAAGACAATAAAATTAATTAAGAATCCGATGTGGGATAAAAGCTAATTTAATCTTAGCCATTGGATCTTAATTTAGTGGTTTAATGAGATTATAAAACCCTAATAAGAGTTTGGGCCGAATTGGAATTCAAAATAAATAATTTTTTTATTCCCATTCCCAAAGTGCCTCTATCGTCATTCACCAATCCCTAAGCCACTATGGAACCTCATAAATGATCTATTCAATAATTAAACACATTGAACCATTTATGAATAATTCCTACAACAATCATATATGCTGTTATATTTGTACTGTGCACTGTTAACCATTGATTTCAACTTTGTTGTGTGTGACCTTTTGGGTTCCCCTCAAGTTGGACATGAAATGAATCGTGATAATTTAATCGAACATAAATTATCCTCTGATCAGATGGTCGTTCAATTTCAGTGACCAAGGTTGACATCTAGCAACATACCAAGGCCCCCAAATGAGAAGGAAAAATATATATACCCATTCTGTATGCGATTTACATATGATACGGTCCATCGCCTCACTGTATCCCCACCTATTGACCTAGGGTACTGAAAATGTCTACCCATATAGTCAAAGGTATTATGTTGATAGTGTCATGAATCGTGCTAACCCAAGAATCTCACATGATTCTTCCGCTGTGGCCACAACCTCAAGCACTGATCACACATATCAACCCGCGAACTGGAATACTACTCTTATAAGAAAATATTATCCGAGAGAGTGGCGATTCTCTATTGTATCTTTTCAAACTTCATGTGTTTCAACAAATGACCCAATCATACCCTTATGACCGGATCTTTTGAACCGGGGAAGAAGAATGTCAAAGTTATTTGATCCACATATAAGATTGTAAAGACCTCAAGTCAAAGGACTAGTCATATAATCAATACATGAAAGTTCTCACAGACACGTGGGATAAACACTCCATATGAAAACTTTCGGCGGTCAGTTCGATGGACACGAGCAACTCATACATCCATGTGATACACCAAGCGGACGGATCTCTGCTAGTAGCCTATGAGATCGGCTACCCCACTTAAGGGCAGATCATATCATCATGCTAGTCTCTCCGCTTTATGAACGCCCAGATTATTCACAAAACTATGACTAGGAACATTTAAGAGTAATGATTCTAATAAGGCATAGAAGCCATCGTCTTATTACTCCAAGGGCTTTATTACAGTGTTGATGATTCATATAAGTTATGTAAGACACGTATAATAAAGATGGTCATTTTATTAATTAATGAAAATATTACAAATACATGTATATATAGCCCATCCACAGTTGGGTATAAGGCATATCCCTAACAATCTCCCACTTGCACTATAGCCAACTAGTATGAAACTGGACACCATACTCTCGGGTGTGCCTATCATGCTTTTGTTGAGTCAGCCCTTTAGTCAGAGAATCTGCAAAATTATCTTCTGTGGGTATTTTCTCTATAATAACTTAATTTCTCTCAACAATCTCCTTGATGAGATGAAATCGCATGAGTACATGCTTGGATTTCTGGTGGGACCTTGGTTTCTTTGATTGAGCAATGACGCCCGTGTTGTCACAATACATCGTGACACCATTCTTTATCGCGGGAAGTACTTCCAGCTTCGTGATGAACTTCTTTATCCAGACTGCTTCTTTAGCTGCCTCAGATGCTGCAATATACTCAGCTTCAGTGGTGGAGTCCACGGTAGTTGACTGTTTTGAGCTTTTCCAACTGAAAGCACCGCCATTTAAAGTAAACAGATATCCTGTTTGCGATCTGCTGTCATCCCTATCGATCTGAAAGCTCGCATCATAGTAACCAATGACTTTCATCTCAGAACAATCTCCGTATGTCAAAAACACATCCTTAGTTCTTCTCAGATACTTGAGGATTGTTTTGACAGCTACCCAGTGTTGCTCACCAGGATTTTCCTGATACCTGCTCGTTATGCTAAGAGCATAAGAGACATCAGGTCTTGTACATAGCATGGCGTACATGATCGATCCTATTGCTGAAGCATAAGGGATCCTACTCATACGCTCTCTATCTAAAGGAGTATGTGGACATTGCTCCTTAGATAATTTGATTCCATGACAAGTAGGTAAATTACCTCTTTTGGAATCTTCCATTTTGAATCTTTTCAAAACTTTAATCTATGTACGTAGATTGAGAAAGTCCTAACAACCTCTTAGATCTATTACGGTAGATCTTAATACCGAGGATGTAGGCTGCTTCTCCCAAATATTTCATGGAGAAATTATGAGATAACCATTGCTTGGTGGCTTGCATCATGGGAATATCATTCCCGATGATTAATATGTCATTGACATATAATACAAGAAATACAACAGCACTCCCACTACTTTCCTGTAAACACAAGCTTGTCTGCATTTTTTATGAAGTCAATTCTTTGATTGTCTCATCAAATCGTATATTCCAACTTCTGGAGGCTTGCTTGAGTCCATAAATGGATCGTTTAAGCTTGCATACTTTATTATGATCATCCTTAGATACAAACCCCTCAGGTTGTGTCATATAGACTTCCTCTACGAGGTTCCCATTAAGGAAAGTTGTTTGACATCCATCTGCCAAATCTCATAATCAAAGTGTGCAGCTAGTGCCAGTAAAATTCGAATGAACTTTATCATTGCAACAGGCGAGAAGGTTTCGTCATAGGCAATTCCTTGGATTTGTCTATAACCTTTCGCCACAAACCTAGCCTTATAGGTTTGGATGATGCCTTCTGAATCAGTTTTACGCTTGTAAACCCACTTGCAGCCTATGGGTTTTATCTCTTCAGGTGCATCCACCAAGTCCCAGACTTGATTCTGATACATAGAGTCTATTTCAGATTTCATGGCCTCAAGCCACTTGACTGAATCAATGTCACGCATTGATTCGTAATAACTGGTGGGATCGTCATTAGCAATGACCTGATCATGTTCCTCATCAATATGTAAACCATATCTTTCATGCTCATATCTTTCCCTACCAGGCCTTCTAAGTTCATAACCTTGTGGTTGTTCCGTCGCTGCCCTTTTGTGGGGCCTGGGGTTTAGGTCTATGTTAGTTTGTTCTTCTCATACCTCATCGAGGTCAAGTCTACTCCCACTATATTTCTTGAGAATGAATTCATTCTCTAGAAATTTAGCATTTCGTGAGACAAACGTTCTTTGTTCTTTTGAGACGTAGAACACGTATGTTCTTGAGTTCAAGGCATATCCTACAAACTTACATTTAACTGCCCTATCATCCAATTTGTTAGTTTGTGTGAGCTTGACATATGCATCACATCCCCAAACTCTTAGATAACTAAGACTATGACGTTTCCCAGACCATAACTCATGTGGTGTTTGACTAACAGTCTTGGAAGGAACTTGGTTTAGTAGTAGTGTTGCAGTTTCTAAAGCAAGACCCCAAAATGAAAGAGGTAGATCCGTGCCTGGCATCATTGATCGGACCATATCTAATAATGTCTGATTTCTCATTTCGGAGACCCCATTATGCTGTGGAGTTCTCGAAGGAGTCCATTGGGAAACAATGCCATTTTCTCTCAAGTAATCTTGAAATTCGTTGCTTAAGTATTCACCACCTCAGTCAGATCTTAGTGACTTAATACTTTTATTAAGTTGGTTTTCTACTTCAGCCTTGAAGTCTTTAAATTTCTCAAAGGCTTCAGATTTGTACCGCATAAGGTACACATACCCATATCGCGAATGATCATCGATAAAGGTAATGAAGTAGAAGAATCCACCTCTAGCGGTGTCTGACATTGGTCCGCATACATCAGAGTGTATGAGTTCTAATGTCTCCGCTGCACGCTGTCATTTACCTTTTAAGGGTAATTTGGTCATTTTACCAAGTAAACAAGACTCACAAGTTCCATAAGGTTTATATTTGAAGGGTTTGAAATACCCATCCTTATATAGCTTAGTTAATCTTGTTTCATTGATATGACCTAAGCGACTGTGCCTTAGAATTGATTCATTGAGATTATTCGAGTTAACGTTGTATATATTAGAGGTTGAACATTCTTTGTTAGTTTGTAAGACATAGATACCATTATTCAAAATACCATCTCCATATTTTATTTCATTGAAATAAATAGAACATTAATTACAACTTATTAGGCATGAAAAGCCTTTATTACATAAAGAAGAAATTGAAATGATGTTCTTTACTAGAGAAGGTACATAAACACAATCTTCTAAGTCTAAAACTAAACCACTCGGCAAAAAACTAATGAATAAGTCCCCACGCACATTGCAGCCATTTTTCTCCATTACCCATGCGTAAGTCAACCTCTCATGACGGAGTCTTCTACTGTTTCTCAGGCCCTGCACATTGTTACACAAGTGAGTCCCACAACCAGTGTCAAGCACCGAAGTAGAATGTTCAGAGTTTTGAGAATATTGTTCAATCATATACAACATACCTGAAGCATTGGGCTTCTTGGCCTATTGGGCTTCCCTAGCTTCATTGGCTTTCAAGGATCTGCAGTCTTTCTTCCAATGACCTTTCTTTCCACAAAAGAAACATTTCCCATTTCCTTTTTTCTTCTCCACCTTACCATTGGGCTTTAGGTGATCTGGAGCCTTGGCCTTGGCCTTATTTTTCTTTTGGCCTCGTGGCTTCAGGTCCGTACCCGTAAGCATGGCGGAGGTTTTATGCTCCAGTTTCAAGTCATTCTCTGCTTGCTTTATCAGATTGTGTAATTCTGCTAAACTAGCTTCTTTATCAGACATATGAAACTGCATAATAAAGTTAGAGAATTCTTTTGGTAAGGATTGAAGAATTAGATCGTGACCTATTTCATGATCCATGATGAACCCGAGGTTGGCCAATTTTTCAATGTGGCCAATCATCTTAAGCACATGTCCATTAACATATCATTCCTTATACATTGTTTGGAATAAGACACATGACACTTGGAATCTCACGGTATGAACGGAAGTTGCATACAACTCCTTCAAGTGAAAGATGATGGGGTACGGAAAGTGTCTACCCATATGGTCAAATGTATTATGTTGTTAATGTCATGAATCGTGCTAACCCAAGAATCTCACATGATTCTTCCACTGTAGCCACAGTCTCAAGCACTGATCACATATTTCAACCCGCAAACTGGAATACTACTCTTATAAGAAAATATTATCCGAGAGAGTGGCGATTTTCTGTTGTATCTTTACAAACTTCATGTGTTTCAACAAATGACCCAATCATACCCTTATGACCGGATCTTTTGAACCGGGGAAGGAGTATGTCAAAGTTATTTGATCCATACATAAGATTGAAAAGACCTCAAGTCAAAGGACTAGTCATATAATCGATACATGAAAGTTCTCACAGACACATGGGATAAACACTCCATATGAAAACTTTCGGTGGTCAGTTCGATGGACACGAGCAACTCATGCATCCATGTGATACACCAAGCAGACGGATCTCCGCTAGTAGCCTATGAGATCGGCTACCCCACTTAAGGGCAGATCATATCATCATGCTAGTCTCTCCGCTTTGTGAACGCCCAGATTATTCACAAAACTATGACTATGAACATTTAAGAGTAATGATTCTCATAAGGCATGGAAGCCATCGTCTTATTACTCCAAGGGCTTTATTACAGTGTTGATGATTCATATAAGTTATGTAAGACACGTATAATAATGATTTTCATTTTATTAATTAATGAAAATATTACAAATACATGTACATATAGCCCATCCACAAGTTGGGTGTAGGGCATATCCCTAACAGGTTCTTCAATTGAAGGCTTGATTCGATCTTTCTTCGGGATTTCCAGACTTTCAACTGATGATGTTGATTTTAAGCGGAACGACTTGTCCAGATAGTTGATACATTCCAGAATTTCAGCATCTAGCTCGCTGTCAGTCATGTTAGTGATGCAAGCTTCAAGTTTGTCCGTGGGAATTGTATCAGTATCCTGAACGATACTATCAACAACATCAATTCTGAAACATTCTTCTTCCTTTTCATCACTCGGGAATTTCATGGCTTTGAAAACATTGAAGGTAACTTCTTGGTCCTGCACTTTCTTGATTAGTTCTCTTTTTTGCACATAAATCACAGTTCAACCTGTAGCCAAGAATGGTATCCTAAGAATGATAGGAACATCTTTGTCTTCCTCCATGTCAAGGATAATGAAATATGCTGGGAGAATGAGTTTATCGACTTTGACAAGCACATCTTCAACCACTCCTCTCGGAAATGCGAGTGTTCGATCAGCAAGTTGCAGCGAGACTGAGGTTGGCATTGCTTCTCCAATTTACAGTTTCCTGTAAATTGAAAAAGGCATTAAATTAACACTTGCACCCAAATCACATAAAGCCTTACCGATGTAGTGTTCTCCAATGGTGCACGGGACAGTAAAATTGCCAGGATCTTTCAACTTCGGGGGAAGTTTCCTCTGAATGATAGCACTGCACTCTTCTGTTAATGCTACTATCTTGTAGTCTCCCAATCTTCATTTTCGTGAAAAATATCTTTCATGAATTTGACATAGCTGGGCATTTCTTCCAAGGCTTCTGCAAATGAGATGTTGATGTGCAGCTTTTTGAACACTTCCAGGAATCGAGCATATTACTTGTCCAGCTTGTTTTTATGAAATCGCTATGGAAAAATTGGAGGTGGAGTGATTTGATCTTTTTCCTTTGCTTTTTTTTTTCCTCCATCTTTGGGACTACATCTTTTGGAATTTCTTCAATAGTTGCATTGATTCCAACATCTTTGTTGATTTCAGTCCCGCTTTTCAAGGTAATGGCTTGACATTGTTCCATCCCTCGGTTCCTTGGATTTGATTTTGTGTTGCTGGTAAGATTCCCTGGCGGTCTGTGTTGGTTTATACTATAGTCCCAAGATCATTCAAGCAATGAAAATAATGTGAATACAATAAAGAAGTATGGCGGAATCATACTTACAATGAGCGGTTTATGGATGCGTCAAGTTCAAAAATTCCTTCTCCTTGTCCTTGTAGAAGTCACGGCCAAGGTCCCAATTTTTGAGGAAGATGAACAAGCTCCAAGCTTTGAGAGGATTCCAAGCTCTTGAGATGGTTTCCCTATCACCTTGTTTGATTCTTGTGAGTGCTAGCGCTTGGTAAATTTTGCAACAAAATTCACCTTCTTCCTCCTTGTGCTTTCGACCAAGATGAAGATATTAGGAGAGTTCAATTTTTGTGAGATTTTCGTGAATTGAGAGAGAGAGAATATGTGTGTTGACTTATCAATTTTGATTTCAAAAATCAAATAAATGATTTACCAAAATTTTGGTAAAAGTCTTACATAAGCCATCAAGTATACAAAGTGTGTAAGGCAAGTCAACATCATTATCACCAAAACCCATCACTCAAAGTGACAAGTGATGTGACTAGTGATGTGACTTGTGGGCCCCACTTGATTCGAAATCCGAGTGGGCCCAAAACACACTCGGGCTCGGGTTCGCTAATTTCGAATTAACGAACTTTCCGTTGCGACGTAATTAAATCAAATTTAATTAAATAATAATGCCAAGCAAAATTACTATTCACGTCGCTAGCGAATTAATTCTAAATTAATCTGTTTGCCCGAATTAAAATCTAATTTTAATTCTGCGTCGAAATCTAATTTCATTTAATATATCGAATATATTATTTTATCGATTAATTCCAAATTAATCGTTCTCTCTCTTCAAATAGTATTTTATCCAAGATAAAATCTCTCCGTAATTAATCCTAGATTAATTATGCTCGAATCATATGTTATCGGTGAATCTTCGGGAAGCGACCCAAGAGATCCCTGGATATGTTGGCATTAAATCCGGTCGTCGGACTATCCGAACACGTACGTACCTCGTACTACATTTTTACCGATTTACGAGATATGGTTGGCTTCTAGCAAAGCACCGTGCCTACCCAATTCTCCAGAAATATTCTTAATGGAATATATAATCTATATCAGGCGTAGTATACGTAGTATTGCGTATAGCGATCCAGTATCTGATGTCACATGCAAGGCCTGGGGCTGTAATAGTGTCTGCCCCGTACGAATCATATATCGGATTACAAACAACTAGTCTCTTTAAATCGGATAATCATGACCTTGTTATGTTATCCCGATGGTTGCAACCATTTAGAGTACCAGTTTTGTATCTCTGCGTGATCATCATCTCCATATGACTGAAGTGATATTTCCATCTTGACATTACACCCAATACACTACGATTCTCAATAAACCCAGAAGAGGCGTACACAGAACCTGTTAAAGTCCTGAACGACCAAGACCAAAGCGTATTGATTGTAGCGATGTGAGTCTTAGGTTAAGACCAAATACACCTAACCTGATGCGGATTCCCATAGACACATAGTCATACTACCAATGGGATTCCATGGGGTCTATCTAGAGCGAAGCTGTTTCCGTACCATCGGTAAACACATCCTCCTATCACACTTGCATAAGTATCCAATACTTAAATATATGAGAACTATGTTGTTACGCTTCAATAACACGCACAAGTGCGATACTAGTCTATTCCGCATTATCGATGTCCAGTCTCGATAATACTTTGACTAGGGATATTTAATGATTAAACCTTTATGGATTGATATTGTCCCATATCTTATAATCTGGAACTAATCATAGGGACTTTTATCATTTATATATTTAAGTAATCAAATTACAAAATGATAAAATGCAATTTCATTGCTACATAATTAATTTGTACAAAAACCACAATGTCTTTTACAAATAGTGACGCTATGGGTCATAATTGTCTAACAATCTCCCACTTGGCCTATAGCCAGTCACTCAAGCATCTAATACCTGAACTATGTACATGTCGCTCAAACTTTTGCTGAGGAATAGCTTTCGTCAGCGGATCTGCAATGTTGTCCTCTGATGCGACCTTCTCGATCTTCACATCGCCACGATGTATGTTCTCACGAATCAGATGGAAATGTCGAAGAACATGCTTGGATCGTTGATGAGATCGCAGTTCCTTAGCCTGCGCTATAGCCCCGTGATTGTCACAATACAATGGAACAGGCTCAGCTGCTAACGGAACTACTCCTAATCCAATTAGGAATTTTCTAATCCAAACTGTCTCTTTTGCTGCTTCAGCTTCAGCTGCAGTAATATACTCTGCTTCTATTATTGAATCGGCAACAGTTTCTTGCTTGGAAGATTTCCAATTTACTGCTCATTTATTCAAACAAAATATGTACCCGGATTGCGACTTGCAGTCGTCTTTATCGGTTTGGAAACTTGCATCGGTATACCCAGTTACCTCAAGTTCTCCATCTCCATAGATTAAGAAAGCATCCTTAGTTCGTCTAAGATACTTAAGGATATTCTTAACCGCCATCCAGTGACTATCACCTGGATCGGCCTGATAGCGACTACACATGCTCAAAGCATATGAGACATCAGGTCGCGTACATATCATGGCATACATGATCGATCCGACTGCCGAGGCGAACGGTATCCGACTCATGTTGTCTCTCTCATCTTGAGTTTTAGGAAACATGTCCTTAGATAGAGTGACGCCATATGACACTGGCAACAGTCCCCTCTTGGACTGATCCATGTTGAATCTCTTCAACACTTTGTCAATGTACGTGCTCTGGGAGAGTCCAAATAGCTTTCTAGATCTATCCCGATAGATCTTTATTCCTAGAATAAAGGCTGCTTCTCCCAGATCTTTCATGGAGAATTTTAATGAAAGCCAAGCTTTCACCGATGTTAACATGGGAATGTCATTGCCAATAAGCAATACATCATCAACGTAAAGGACAATGAATGTCAGTGCGCTCTCACTAACCTTCTTATTTACACAAGGATCATCTTCGTTTTGAACGAAATCATATTCTTTTATGATCTCATCAAAACGTTGGTTCCAAGAACGTGATGTTTGCTTCAATCCATAAATGGGTCGATTTAACTTACAAACCTTGTTTGCAAGTCTTGGTACGAAAAAACCGTCAGGCTGTTGCATATAAACATCCTCCAAAATATTTCCGTTAAGGAAAGCGGTTTTGACGTCCATCTGCCATATCTAATAATCGAAATATACAGCAATAGCAAGCATTATCCTAATGGATTTAATCATGGCAACGGGTGAAAAAGTTTTATCGTAATCGACACCATGCCGTTGATGATACCCTTTCGCTACAAGCCTAACTTTGTACGTTTGTACGTTGCCATCCATGTCAGTCTTCCTCTTGAAGACCCATTTGCAACCAATAGGCTTTACGCCTTCTGGTGTATCAACCAGTGTCCAAACTTGGTTGGTGTACATGGAATCCATTTTGGAATTCATGGCATCTTGCCATAAACTGGAGTCGATACCCTGTATCGCTTCCTCATACTTAGTCGGCTCGTGTTCCTCAATAAGATTAATATCCACATGAGGTGAGATCAGAAACCCATACCTCTCAGGTTGTTTTCTGACTCTCTCCGACCTACGCGGTCCTTGTGTATTCGAAGATTATGGTACAGTCTCATCCCTGATGGACTGTTCATGTTCCGTTGAGGATTCTGTGCCAGGAACAGTATCACTCTGATTTTCATCGAGTTCTACTTTCCTCCCACTTATCATTGCATTTAGGAATTCCTTCTCAAGGAAAATCGCATGTAGAGCAACAAATACTTTGTTCTTTTGTGGGTGATAGAAGTAATATCCTTTGGTTTCCCTAGGATATCCTACAAATAGGCATTTATCCGATTTGGGTTCAAGTTTGGTACCTTCCAAACGTTTGACGTATGCCCAGCAACCCCAAATCTTCAGGAATGAGAAACCCGATTTCTTTCATGTCCATATTTCATATGGAGTCTGTTGAACAGACTTTGACGGAACCTTATTCAAAATAAGTATTGCACTGTTCAATGCATATCCCCAGAAGGAAACATGTAGCTCTGCGTGACTCATCATAGACCTTACCATGTCTAACAAAGTTCTGTTTCTCCGTTCGGACACACCGTTTAATTGCGGTGTTCCAGGAGGAGTCCACTGTGAAAGAATACCATATTCTTTCAAGTAATCAAGAAACTCATTGCTCAAGTATTCGCCACCACGGTCCGACCGTAATGTCTTAATACTTTTTCCGGTCTGTTTTTCTACTTCGTGTCGAAACTTTTTGAATTTCTCAAAAGTTTCAGACTTGTGTCTCATAAGATACACATAACCATAACGCGATGCATCATCCGTAAAGGTTACGAAGTATTCATATCCACCTCTTACCTGGCTAGACATGGGCCTACAAACGTCACTATGAACAAGGGCTAACAGTTCGGTGGCACGTGCACCTTTACCGCTAAAAGGTGATTTAGGCATCTTGCCTAATAAACAAGATTCACAGACGTCATATGAATTTGGATCAAATCAGTCCAAGTACCCACTCTTCGAAAGTGTGGATATATGTGTCTTGTTTATGTGTCCCAGACGACAATGCCACATATAAGTTTCATCTTTGTTACTTACTTTAAGCCTTTTGTTTGTTACATTATATGTTTGAGATTGATTTATATTCAAAATATAAAGACCATTATTTGCAACAACTGTGCAAATTTCTATATCATTTTTATACATAAAACACCCAGTGTTTCTAAATACAAAAGTACACCCGCATTGGGTTAACATAGATACAGAAATTATATTCCTAGTCAAACTAGGTACAAAATAATAGTTTATAAGTTCAAGTACATGCCCCGATGGCAGTTCCAAAACATAAGCGTCCACGGCTAAAACAGCAACTCGAGTCCCATTTCCAACACGGAGGTCAATCTCTTATGAGGTCAGTCTCCTGCTAATCCGCAGATCCTGTACATCAGTACATATATGAGTACCACAACCAGAATCAAAAATTCAATTTTTAAAACTAAAAGTAGACATGTTTATTTCTATAACAAACATACCTGAAGCCGGTGCCTTGCCCACTTTGATTTCCTTCATGTGTGCCTTGTACTCGCGGCAGTCATGCTTCCAGTGACCCCGCTTCCCGCACTGCAAGCATACATCTTGGGATTTGTCATTGGGTTTCCCAGAACCCTTTGACGATTTGGCTTTGCCCTTCTTCTTATGCTTCTTCTTTTTAACACCTCCAGTCGCTTTGGGCCAAGCCCTCAGAGTCTGAGATGTTGAAGCATAGTGCGCCTCGCGCTTCTTGCCCTTAAGAAGCTCTTTCTCTGCCTCACGCAGAGTGGACATCAACTCTCCAAGAGTTTGGTCTTGGTTCAACATGTTGTAGTTCATGATGAACCCACTCCAAGTGTCGGGGAGAGACTGTAGGATCAAATCCACTGAAGTCTCAACCTCAAAGACTATGCCCATCTGTCCGAGCTGCTCAATGTCAGCAATCATCTATGAGACATGGTGCTCAACAGACGTACCTTCTGACATTCGAACGTGGAAGAGCTTCTTCTGCAACTCGTATCTTTGCGATCTAAGATTAGATCGGTGGAGATCGTGCAACTTCGCCATCATCTCATAGGGATCCAACCCCTTGTTTTGACGACATAATTATGGAGTCATAGCGGCAAGCATTACCGATTGAGCAGTCGCATTATCATCACTGTGAGTCTTCCAAAGCTCTAGCTCTAGCAACTGATCAGGTCGGGGCTTAGGCCCAAGAGGTCGATCTATAGTGTAGAGTAACTTCTCGGATCCCAGAACAATTCTGAGATTCATATCCCAGTCCTGAAAGTTTGTGCCATTAAAGACGTTGTCGCCCATGACAATATCCTAATGCTTAACTTTCCAGTCATCTTAACCGCAATAGTCCAACTATTCGATTAACGATGTATGGGTACAGTCTAACTGTTACAAGAAAAATAATAATATATTAGTCCAACTAATAAAATAATTGACTTAAAATATTTGAAAGCGCGTAAAGCTAAGTATTTGAACAAAATTACAAATTCAATACTAGCCTCCCACTAATTTTCGGCGAGCCTCTAACCCTCTGTTGAGTACTCGAGAAACCTAGTTTCCTAGTGGGCTAGGATCCAGTTAAATAACACACAACCTTGACTTTGGCCAACAAGCTGTATGATATTTAACTAGGTAGATCTCTAAGATCAATTGGATCTCATCCAATTCCTAGATCCGGTAGGTGGACCTCTAAGTCCGAAACATATATACAATATATATGCCAATATATCCAATATATTTTCCTAACTTTTTCCTCTGAATCAACTAAGCTTGGCTTTGGCACAACAAGCTTAATGATTCCAGTTAAGCGGAACCCATTGACTTTGGAAAGCTTCGTAATCGATGTCGATGGACAAGAAGTGATCTTGACTTTGGCCAACAAATCACAACTTGGACAAGACATACGATATGGAACAAAGCCTTTATGATTCAAACACATCCGCGATGGACAAAGTTCTTGACTTTGGCCAACAAACCAGTGACAATCTTGGATCTTGAGTAAGAATCACTCAATGGAAGGAAAACGCTTCATGTGTTTTGAGGGTTTTTTTTGCGTAAATTGGCAACCAATTTATTATCTTTGTTAGGTCTCATCATACACCCTTAATCATGCATTCTAAAAGCATAATAAGGCGCGGAAATAAATTAATAACGATATGCGGATGGATATTTCACAGATTGTTCCTAGAACGAATCACTCCATTTCCTCTCCCCGGCTAGCACTATTCTTACTTCTACCCAATTACATAATACAATAAGAGAAACCTCATTAACATTGAGGGGAATTAGGTGAGAAGAGAATACAAAGAATCAAGAGAGATAAGGCTGGACACGCAGGTCCAATTTAATAAATTCTAAATTTACAACAATTTCCAAAATTGCCCTTCCCTTCTAATATCCATCCGATATACGTTATTCATTCAACACATCCATGTATTCACACAAAGCATGTTATTCAATCAATCTAATCCAATTAATTAATCTTGAATAAAGTGATCATCCAATGTTCAAACAACGATTTGATTTTGCGCGAGTCCAACTCGTTTGAGAATAAGTACTCAAACTACGAGTTCTTGAATTATATCGAACTACAATTTAAATCTAATTTAATTCGTATTCAATACTAATTCTATATTTAATTCCAAATTAAATAACTACACTTTTTAATGTGCCTTTAAAGACTTAGATTCCAAATCTAATCTAAATGGGTCTCAAAGCCCAATTAACATCCAATGTCGTTTAATTAAAGTCGATGGGCTTTCAATTAATTTCTTAAGGCATGGACTTTGGTCAATATGGGTCAAACCCAAATACCAAAGCCCAATTAAGGAATCACCTTATTTGCCAAGAAACCAATTTAGGCCCATAAGGCCCAATTAAACTTAAAAGGCCCATTTGTCATTTGGACTTAATGGAATGATTTAGGCCCAATTTGGATCCAATCCAATTGACTTAAATCAACTTGGCCCAACCAAGCCCATTAGGCCCAAATACAACATTTAAAGCCCAATTCTAAATTAAGCCCAACTAATTAAATTTTAATTTCCAAATTTCAAAATTCAATTAATTAAAGTGTATTACATCAATTAATTATCTAAATTAATATTTCCAAAATACTAATTTAATCAATTAATCATGTATTAATTTGTTCAACTCATATCCAACATTTTGAAACAAAAATCAACTCATTTCATGCTCATATTGGTCACGACATTTTGAGGGTTTTTTGTCCGATTTCGTTTTCAATCCGATTGAATCTCAAATCAACATTTCTCAAGTGTTCAAACTCATCCAATGATCAAAAGAACAAAAAATACCATGACTATTTAGGGCAAGTAACTTTCGGCCAAGCCTCAATTTTGGGCAAAAATTGATCCAATTATTTTTTCATGAAATTGATCATAAATAACTCCAAGTTATCCATAGCATGCTCAAACAAACAATTTGGTTAAATCATGCTCAAATCCAATTTACCCAAATTTTACCCTAATATTTTTCATGCTCAAATTAGGCTCAATGATACCATTGTTGGTTTCTACTATAGTTCCAAGATCATTCAAGCAATGAAAATAATGTGAATACAATAAAGAAGTATGGCAGAATCATACTTACAATGAGCGGTTTATGGATGCGTCAAGTTCAAAAATTCCTGCTCCTTGTTCTTGTAGAAGTCACGGCCAAGGTCCCAATTTTTGAAGAAGATGAACAAGCTCCAAGCTTTGAGAGGATTCCAAGCTCTTGAGATGGTTTCCCTATCACCTTGTTGATTCTTAGAGTGCTAGCTCTTGGTAAATTTTGCAACAAAATTCACCTTCTTCCTCCTTGTGCTTTCGCCAAGATGAAGAAATTGGAGAGTTCAATTTTTGTGAGATTTTCATGAATTGAGAGAGAGAGAATATGTGTGTTGACTTATCAATTTTGATTTCAAAAATCAAATAAATGATTTACCAAAATTTTGGTAAAAGTATTACACAAGCCATCAAGTATACAAAGTGTGTAAGGTAAGTCATCATCATTATCACAAAACCCATCACTCAAAATGACAAGTGATGTGACTAGTGATGTGACTTGTGGGCCCCACTTGATTCGAAATCCGAGTGGGCCCGCAAACACTCCCGGGCTCGGGTTCGCTAATTCTGAATTAACGATCTTTCCGTTGCGACGTAATTAAATCAAATTTAATTAAATAATAATGCCAAGCAAAATTACTATTCACGTCGCTAGCGAATTAATTCTAAATTAATCTGTTTGCCCGAATTAAAATCTAATTTTAATTCCGCGTCGAAATCTAATTTCGTTTAATATATCGAATATATTATTTTATCGATTAATTCCAAATTAATCGTTATCTCTCTTCAAACAGTATTTTATCCCAGATAAAATCTCTTCGTAATTAATCCCAGATTAATTATGCTCGAATCATACGTCATCGGTGAATCTTCGGGAAGCGACCCAAGAGATCCCTGGATATGTTGGCAGTAAATCCGGTCGTCGGACTATCCGAACACGTACGTACCTCGTACTACATTTTTACCGATTTACGAGACATGGTTGGCTTCTAGCAAAGCACCGTGCCTACCCAATTCTCCAGAAATATTCTTAATGGAATATATAATCTATATCAGGCGTAGTATACGTAGTATTGCGTATAGCGATCCAGTATCGGATGTCACATGCAAGGCCTGGGGCTGGAATAGTGTCTGCCCCGTACGAAGCATATATCGGATTACAAGCAACTAGTCTCTTTAAATCGGATAATCATGACCTTGTCATATTATCCCGATGGTTGCAACCATTTAGAGTACCAGTTCTGTATCCCTGCGTGATCATCATCTCCATATGACTAAAGTGATATCTCCATCTTGACATCACACCCAATACACTACGATTCTCAATAAACCCAGAAGAGGCGTACACAGAACCTGTTAAATTCCTGGGTGACCAAAACCAAAGCGTATTGATTGTCGCAAGTACTAGCGATGTAAGTCTCAGGTTAAGACCAAATACACCTACCCTGATGCGGATTCCCATAGACACATAGTCATACTACCAATGGGATTCCGCGGGGTCTATCCAGAGCGAAGCTGTTTCCGTAACATCGGTAAACACAACCTCCTATCACACTTCCATAAGTATCCAATACTTAAATAAATGATAACTATGTCGTTACGCTTCCATAACACGCACAAGTGCGATACTAGTTTATTCCGCATTATCGATGTCCAGTCTCGATAATACTACGACTAGGGATATTTAATGATTAAACCTTTATGGATTGATACTGTCTCATATCTTATAATCCGGAACTAATCATATGGACTTTTATCATTTATATATTTAAGTAATCAAATTACAAAATGATAAAATGCAATTTCATTGCTACATAATTAATTTGTACAAAAACCACAATGTCTTTTACAAATAATGACGCTATGGGTCATAATTGTCTAACAGTCTGTAACTCTGAGCATTGGCCATTTGTCCAATTTGATTTTCCAATGCTTTGATGGAAGAAGATTGGCTTTGAAAAATAGCATCATATGATGCTTGTTGCTTTTTGAACATTTCTGCGATCCATTCTTTCATTTTTGTTCTTTTTCAAACTCCTGGCCTTTGTTCTGCTGTTGGAATCTAGGCGGTGGATAGTTCTTTTGCCCTGAATTGTTGCTCCATGAGAAATTGGGATGATTCCTCCACCCTGGGTTGTAGGTGTTGGAATATGGATTGTTCCCCTGTCTTTTGAAATTGTTGACATAATTCACCGTCTCTTCTTGTTGGTTTGGTTATGGTGCTCCTCCATATGGTGAACTTGTGGCTCCAATATTGCCTTGCATACCGAGAGTCTTCATGAATTTGCATATCTGATCTAGCTTGGCATTAACTGCCGTGTTGGCTCCGACTTCATAAATTTCAGCAATTCGTTGGATTAAGCTCATTTCTGTTGGCCACAATGAATTATTGTTAGCCATTTCTTCAATTAGGTCTCAAGCTTGATCTTCTCCTTTTTCCATTAAAGCTCCTCCAGCAGCAGCATAGAGAGTTTCTGAGTCATGTTGTACAAAGGATGTGATGTCATTCCTCAGTTTTGCTGTTCTGGCTGGTGGAAAATACTGTTCTGGCTTGTGGAAAATATTTTGCAATGGATTTGGTGGCTAGAGTGTTCCAAGTTGTGATGGAACCTACTGGTAGTGAATGTAGCTAGGCTTTAGCTCTATCTTTCAAGGAATATGGGAAAATCCGTAGTCTCATTGTTTCTTCAGCTCCGCGGTTGTAATTGAAAGTGCCGCAAACTTCTAGGAAGTTGATGATGCGAGCATTAGGGTCTTCAGTTGCATTCCCCCCAAACTGAACTGACTGATGAATCATCTGAATGCATGTTTTGATGTCACATGCATTTGCTGGTAAGAGAGGAAGTACAATACAGGAAATGAAGCCGTCGACCACCGGAATGGTTCTGTCTCGAATGGGAATTGGTGGTGCAACTTCTAAAGGTTCAGGTTCCATGTTGACTAAAGCTTCTTGGCCTTCTCGCCTTTCCCTTCTCAACTGTCTGATGGTTCTTTCAATTTCTAGGTCAAGCGGTCGGAGTTCAAAGCTTCTGGTTCGTCTCATGTAGTGTCTGAGAACCGGAAACACAAGAAAATAGAAATAATAAGTAAAAAGAAATTTAGATACAAGTAAATGTATCTAACCTCAAAATTAATAGTAAAAGATAAATAAGTCCTCGACAATGGTGCAAAAAACTTGACCGGCGTAATCACACGCGTATAACGCAAGCGCACGCATCGTTCAAGTAGTATAAAAAATATCGATCCCACGAGGACTTAATATCTAAACTATTAATTTATAAAGCCAAATAATTATGAGTACCTAACAAATTGATTGTTTTGATTGGATGGTGACTTTAAAATTAAAACAAGTAAATGAAAATGGTGCGAAAGTAGGTTGAGGAAAATTCAAATTTATAAAACTATCTAGGGTTCTGAATTCTTCCAATATTTTTTTAAAAGATGAAGTGGTTATTTCACGTTTTTGCAATATATTGGTTTATTAACCTTGAACAAAAATATGTAAAAGCCTCTTCCGATGGTCAAATAAAAATACCCAATGTAACCCAATTAATCATATTCATATGTCAACCAAGTTACCTGAATTCATTAAGATTAAGTTCCAATTATGGTTACCCCCGTCCGATAGGTATATTCCTATCCTGTAAGGAAATCTATTAAAGGGTTATATATCCTCAAGGAAGATCGTGGGTTATTAAGTCTAAGGTCTTAAATCTAAAATCCATTTTCCAAGTTCATTTTAAGTTTACCAGTTCAATCTTATTAATGGCCAGTTAACAAGAAGCATTAAGACTAAGGCTCAATAAATAAACTGTTATATTACCCAAATCGTAAAATGACCCCTTATTAATCGGTGATATTGGAATTCATCACAACCCCAGATAACTAACTTAGTTACGACACATAACTAGGGCTAGTAACAACTTAAAAATAAAAGACATAAATTAAAATGCTGAAAAGTAAAATGCTGGAAAATAAATAAAGAAAAATACAATAAAAGAAAATGCTAGAGCTAGAGAATCTACTTTTATCACTATTATTTTAGATATCTCCCTTAATATAATATATTAACTTGTGTGATATTACCAACCAGCCATATAGGCGGTAACCTGATTAAGTCAAATTAAGTCCGACCAACCATAAAGGCGGTATCATTATTTGTCCATAAACCAGCCATATAGGCGGTAATTACCAACCGACCAACCAGGCGGTATCCATGCTTAGTCAGGTTAAAAACCAGTTTATAATAATTACCAACCGACCAATATAGCGGTATGCTTGTTAAGTCAAATTTTAAATAGTTAATCTATTATAATTAAGGGAGATTAATCTAAATATCAGTAATAAAAGTTTAACTTTTCACTTTAGCAGTGGGAAGTTACCTCCTTATTACTGAATAATAAAATCTACAAGAGTAAAGAAAGTAAATTACTATTACAGAAAGTAAATAAAATTAATTACAAAACTGAAATTAAACTAAAATAGATACAAACTTCTTATTTATTCAGAGAATTACAGAGAGGAATGTACATCTGAAACTGAAATTTCGAGCTGAATTTATAGGCATCGATAGGCCATGCGCATCGCGATGCGGGCTTCTTGAGCGTCGCGACGGACCGCATTTTCCGGTGCCAAATATGGTGTGTTTTCCGGTGCCAAATACAGTGCGTTTTCCGGATCGGCTGACACGTAGCAAGGCGGCTGGGAGTTGAATGATTGTGCCGATGTGGCGATGATGTGGCAATGACGTGGCGACATGTGGCGATGTGGATTGTTGGCACCATAGTATTGTGACACGTGTCACACGATGATTGGCTGATGATGATGTGGCTGACACGTGGCACATTGACTTAGCATGTTGCTGATGTGGACGCCTACGTGGCTGACACGTGGACGACATGTGGCGATGGCGATTGTCGGAACCATAGGATGATGACACATGGCACGGTGTATTTTAGCAGATCTCATCTGATGTCGACACGTGGCAGGCGCACGTTAGCTCCGACGCATATTAGCAGACTTCTCAGATTTTTACACGTGGCACATCATAATTTAGCATGAAGCGGCGCAAGTCAGCACAGGCCGGCGTACGTTAGGCATCGCGACGCGTGGAGGGCGGCGCGATGCGCCAAATTATATTTTTGCCCATTTGTTGTCCTTTTTTACTCTTTTGGCCCCAAATCACCTCCAGAATGTCCTGAAACTTTATTTATCTACAAAATAACACAAAACACATCAAAATATTCATAAAACTCAAGAAACTATACAAAATATTAGGTCAAATGAGTGTGAAATAGTGATACATTTACCACTCATCAGCTTCCTAACTCTATCCTGGTAGAGCCTTATACCCAATATATAGGAAGCTTCACCCATGTCTTTCATGGAGAAGTTCTTGAAAAGGTAGGCTTTCACATTTTGCATCAATCATATATCATTCCTAATGATAATGATATCGTCTACATACAATACAAGGAATACTATCATGCTTCCACTAACTTTCTTATAAACACGGTTATTTCTCATTCTTAATGAATCCAAATAATATAATTATCTCATCAAAACAACGATTCCAGCTTTTGGATGCCTGTTTTAGTCCAAAAATAGACTTCTTGATCTTGCAAACTAAGTTTTAAGTCTCATTGGATACGAAACCTTATGGTTGTTCCATATAGATATCCTCATCGAGGAATCCATTTAGGAACGCGGTTTTCACATCCATATGCAATATATCATAATTTTGATATGCAATAATGGCTAAGAGAATCCTAATGGATTTTAGCATGGCTATTGGTGAAAAAATTTCCTCATAGTCAATCTCAGGACGTTGAATATAATTTTTCGTTACCATTCGGGCCTTAAAGGTTTCCATCTTTCCATTATGTCCTCGCTTCCTTTTATAAACCCATTTACAACCAATAGGTTTAACTCCTTCAGGAAGTTCAACCAAGTTCCAGACTTGATTTTCATACATAGAATCCTTCTAGGACTTTATAGCTTTCTGCCATTTTCCCAAATCGATATCCAATATCGCATGTTTATACGTAGTGAGATCGGTTTCCTCCAAGAGAAGAACATCAAGACTAGCATCAGATGTTAAAAATAATCTCTCTGAAGGCTTTGATATTCTATTTGACCTATGTAGAACATGTGTTGTAAATCCTTCATCTAGTTGGATCTCTGGTTCCATCTCAAGTTCTTCAATGTTGGAATCAAACTCATCGAGTTCAATCTTTCTACAATTCCCATTTTCTATCAAAAATTCATTTTCAAGAAAAGTGGAAAAATGAGCAACAAATACATTTCGCTTTATAGAATCGTAGAATTGATATCCCATAGAATTTTCACGATATTCAACGAACCTATATTTATACCCCATGGGTGCTAGTTTATCATGTTGTGCAACTCTAACGTATGCAAGACAACCATATATCATTATATATCTAAGTAAAGTCACGATTCTTAAAACTTTGGCCAAAGTTGATCACGTAGAGTGGATCAGATTAGTTATGAAGAATCGTGGACATGTCGACATGAGATGTGCAGTGCGCGTGCACTGTAGCGTGTGTGTCGCGTGCTACCTGCACTGAATATTATTTTCACTCCTTCTGGAGTTTTCGGACTCTAATTCAGCCCCGGTTTTTTCCTATACACTCGTAATGGAATATAGTAATTCATAAAATAATTTAAAATTACACGCATGCTTGATATCCACGGGTTAGACCCATTTCCACTGCATAAAAAACTGATATGACCCAAGGGGTTCCACATCTTTCCCAACAGAACCATCATGAGCTGCATGATTTAATGGACCACACACTGTAGGAAACGACTTTCCTTAGTGCAGCGGAAGTTGCTTGTGGTGGCACTGGCTCCAGTATGGATCTTTAAAATTTTCTTTGCCTTCTTCATTTGTTATAGTAGCCGAGATCAATCTTTTGTTGTCCAACTCTTGGATCAACGACTCGATCTTCCGAACTATGACTCGAAACCAACAAACCGAAGTGTGGGCTTCACTCACAAAGATTAAACTCTAAACAATTTAGAGAATCAAAATGTCACAATTGGTGTTTGGCTTTAGGGATTTCAAACATTCTCACAATACTTGTGAATATTTGAACTCTCTCTATTTTCTCTCAAATCTTTCTCACAATAATTATGTGAATGTTTGAAAATGTTAACCTTAGGAAGTGAGAGAAATGATAGAGATTATATTCTTTTACACAAGCCAACTAACATTGTCATTAAGCATCTAATGTTTTCTTGTAATGGCCAACACAAAAATGTGAATCCCATACCAAAGCATAAGAAATGATAAGTTAAAGACAAGGATTCTGTCATTAAGCATTCAATGCTTTCTTTCAATGGCAAACAAATACATGTGGAGGCCATACCAAAGCATAAAATGCATTAGCTAATTACAAAACTATTAGGTATATACAAGCCACCTAATAGACATAATTGCTTGGATGACATGGTAAGCCATATGGCTTTGTCTCCAATGGTAAATAAAAATCAATATCTTAATAATGATTTATTTACCTTCAATTATGTTGTAGTAATTATCTCATAATTATTACTAACTTGATTATCTCATAATCAAAGAATTCTAGAAAACATTAAGTTAAACTAATTTAACATAGTTTACATTTGTGACAATGAATATTATTAATCTCATTAATAATATATAAATATAAAGTGAGCATATAATTAGACAATCTAATTATATTAGGTTTGCTACAGTTAATCGAGCTAGCACGGGGACCAAATGGACCTACGATTCCGAGCTCCAATAATTCCGAAATATTAATTAAACTCTTTAATCAAATATTACGAATTATTAACTCCGCATTATTCCACTAAAAACTCGAAGTTGAGCTCCCGTTACCATATATGGATAAAATAAAACCAAAAAACTTCGGTTTCCATCGATATAGTCATTATATATGGATATAGCCCTTCACGAATATCTCATAAATAGAGCCGGGTCAAAATTCCGTTAAAACCCCTCTAAATATTTTATCTTTTAAGCACCATTGATTATATAATGAACAATTAATTCATAACAATTATGAATATAAACTTTCTATTCGTAATAGAAAAGTTGAGCGCTCAAATTGTTCAAGACCCGAATCAACTCTTAAAAAAGATATTCTTCTGCTTCTCGTAAGAAGGAGTAAATTCCATATCTATGTAAAACGTTCCCCACTACATACCAAACCATATCCCCAATATATGTAGTTATTGGCCGGGAATGCAACACCAACCTCACCATATTAAATCAAAGGACATAATCTATCATGCAGGAGTTCGTAGTACACTCAGGATTAAGATCGAATCCATATATGACCATCTATTAGATAAAATGAATTTCTTCGGTTAACGGATATTAAAAGAAATTAATATTTATTTGAGTCCAGTCCAATATGATCTCATCATACAAGGTGTCTTCATTCCTATGTCACTACATGAACGATCCCGAATCAAGGTCATCATACAAGTATAGAATAGACCGCAGCTATAGATAAACCACAAACAAAGTACCCTATTTGTTTGCTCTCTATGGACTATTTAGATTACTAACTCCAAACTTAAATCCTATTGTGCATCAAACATGCACTAAGTCTGAAGGTACAAGAGTAATCAAGGTAAACAAGAAAATTGGACAATATGCGATATAAACAAACAACTTTGATAAAATATATAATGCATTTATTATTATTACAATAATCAATTCTGTTTACAATACATGAAGCTTTAGGACATAAATCCCAACACACACATCATTGTGTACTAGTTCTAATAAATCTTCAACCTGTTATTCAACACCAAGAAATGAGCCTTTGTCATTTTCCCTTGGATACATGACTTACAAATCGGATAATGATCTAAGGTAAGATCTTCAATCAAACCAATCTTAACCAATTTTGATAGACGTCTAACACCTATATGGCCCAATCTCATATGTCATAATTCAGTGTTATTTAATTAAGATCTTTTACTTGTATTTTCCTTTACATTAATGACATCTCTATATGTTTCCAAAACATAATGACCATTAGATAAAGAACATTTACATATTAAATAGTTGTCTTTATCATATAAACATAAAGTACCATCTTTAATGTTTATTTTATATCCATCTTTTTCAAATATTAGTAATGATATTATCTGTCTGATAAGAGAGATTACATAATAGCAGTCATGTAATAATTTATATCCATTAGGAAGGTCTTAAACAACTGTTCTTATGGCCTTGACATCCAATGTCTCGCCATTCCCAACTCTAAGATAGATCTCCCTTTTGTTCAGCCTTCTTTTAACCCTCATGACCTGCATGGAGATGAAAATATGAGTGGGACTGCCAATGTTAAACACTCATCCACTATTTGCATCTAAGGCTAATGAGATGTTAACAATAGGAAAAATACAAAGCGTACATGAGGGTCCTGCCTTTCCTTTCAGCTATGGACAATATTTCTTCTGGTGTCCAGAATTCTTGTAGTGTAGACATACAACACGAGCTACAAGCGGTCTTGCAGCTTTATGCTTCTTGGAGTTTCTATTTGATATCTTATTATTTCCCATTTTGATTTTCTTCGACTTTCTAGAAGTCTTTGAAGAGCTTGCTCCACCATGGAGGTACAAAGTGAGATTGTATTTCTTCAAATCATGCCCCACCGTGCATAACATGTTATGAAGTTCTTCATAACTGTCCTGCATCAAATTCATATGAAAGTTTAACACAAATCCAGTATAAGTACCAGCCAAAGAAGATAAAAAAAAATTGGTATAACCATTCATCTATCATAATGTCATGTCGTTCCAAATAACAAATATGGTCTATTACATTTAAAACATGAATGTTGACCGCTCATTCGTCCTTGAGAGTAGCACGAAACAATTCCTTAGACCTCTGGCATCGCAGCGCTAAACTTGCGGGCATGTTGTATGGAGACAATCTGAGAAGGCGCCGCAGCGCTAGAAGTTGGGTGCCGCGGCGCTATTGCTTTTCTGGTTTTTTGTCGCTTTCACGTTTCTACTTTTCCCGTGTGCTTCTGATGCGTCCGTAAGGTCCAGAAACATGTGTAATTGCTCTAAGATTCATGTTCCATTGCCTCCTAATAACAAGATATAAAATAAACTATAATTAAGATCAAATACTTGAAAATCAAACCGAATTAGCGATGCTCAAAGTACACTTTCATGCACTTATCAACCTTTGATATATTTCAATTTCTTGATTTACTTCGAACAACTCCTTGAGTGTTCTGATAATGCTCCAAGCATCAAGTACCTCTATGTACTGTCTTAGCAAATCTGGAACCATCTATCCTAGAATATAAGATTTCACCCTTAGGTAATCATCCTTCCATTTTTCAAAATTATCTCACTCTTCGGGAGTGGAATGAGGATCGATTTCAACAGGCAATGGATTGATCATCGCATAGCTCAGCTTTTCTGACTCCAAGACAAGACGGATGTTCATTTCGCATTCAAAATAGTTCTCGGCTCTTTTCAATTTATTAGAATCTAAAATTCGCGCTAATGGATTTGCGACAGCCATCTACAAGACAACAATTAAACACTAGCAGAACATCTTCATTTCAATATAAAAATACTAATACAATTATGGATTTTAAATCTATTAATGCCCTTAAAGGAAAAATAGAAATTATGTAATCTTCCTTAATGGAAAAATAGAAATTTGACAATCAAAATTTCATAACTGGAAGAGGATCTCATGACATTTACTCCAGCCTCACAATAATGACGGTCTTGGCCTTTATCAACTCATTAGGTAGACCTCAAAGGTCAATCACATCCATGTGACTTGATGAGTATTAAAAATTGTACACATAATAAAAGAGAAACAAATAATCTTACACTTATAATTTCATTAATCCCTTTGATTTAGTACATTTATTAAATAATAATTATATTTATGTTTTATTGCGATTTTTATTTATTGTGTAGATAAAATACTGCTTCGGAAGCTTAATAGGAAAAATGGATGTGAGATCTGAATTCCAGGACCCAGAAAATCCAAAAAAAAAAAACGTGACAACTAGATTCAAATCGGACTTGGAAAATATTCACCGTATTTAGATTGACAACAAAATGAGCTTATGATGTATTTACCTACACATGTATTTTTTTTATTATTAATATAATAATATATATATTTATATAATATATATAATATATTTTGAAGGACCCACCAAGATTTTTTATATATAAAATATATTATAATATATTAATATATTTTTAAAATAATAATAATAATAAATTTCTTCCACCTTTCGGTGGAAAGGTGGAAGAATTGTCAAAGCATGCAAGAAATTTGCATGCTTTGACAAAAACATATAATCAAAAATATATATATAAAAAAAAGTTAGAGATTGAGAGGTGCCGAGCGCCTTTATAAATAGAGGTGCTCTGCACCTCATTTATGCAGCTCGGATTCCATAGTTTTATCTGAAAATTTGTGGAGTTCTAGCTCTTGTGTATTTTATTTTTTTAAAAGCTTTCTTGTCATTTCTTTTTCTTTCAGTAATAAAATTATGTATGTTTTTATTCAAATCATGAGTAGCTAACTCGTCCTGCTGTGGTAAAGGGTGAAGCTTTTAATATGAAAATATAGATTAATCTAACTTATATTTTAATATATAAATTATAATCTAATGATTAATATTTAATTTAAATCTGGATTAATTATTGACAAATTTTGTTACCGCCTATATGGCTGATTTTATTTATTTGGCATAATTGAGTACCTAATTGGACTTGTTATAGAAAAATATCATCATCTCCTTTATGACTGGTTTTATATGCTTTGGCATAATTAATTCCTGAAATAAATTAATTGGGTAATATTGACAATTTATATATTATAAAAAATGAGATTTCTAAATTTGTAATATTGAAAGTGGATTCCCTAATCCCAGTATTTTATTTTATTGTTGCAGTCCAATTTAAAAATTTTCCAATCACTTCAAATAACTCTTATATTTGGGAGTAAAAAACCACTTTATGAGTGTGTCATGACTCCTAAGTTTGGTCATGAACCGTTTCTTATCCTCACAATAATGACGGTATTGGATTAAGACGTGTTACATGTGTATACTTGTCAATGTGCACTAATGAACTTTGTAAGTATACCCTCACAATAATGATGATGTAGGGTGACAATATCAATTAATCACGCTACATCTAATATTTTACTGGAGCGACCTAAGTTCCGACCACTTATACCCTCATAATAATGACGGTATTGTGAATACGTAATAAGAACTAATTCATCTCCGTATTGACAAGACGGGCCATCCTATAATGTTCCAACATTATTAATACTTTACTTAAAATAAAGTAATCACCTAATCACATGATATTTATGACAATCAAGTCATAAATACGATTGGGTCAAAATAAAAAAAAATTAGAGATTGAGAGGTGCCGAGCGCCTCTATAAATAGAGGTGCTCTGCACCTCATTTATGTAGCTCGGATTCCATAGTTTTATTTGAAAATTTGTGGAGTTCTAGCTCTTGTGTCTTTGATTTTTTTTAAAAGCTTTCTTGTCATTTCTTTTTCTTTCAGTAATAAAATTATGTATGTTTTATTCAAATCATGAGTAGATAACTCGTCCTGCTGTGGTAAAGGGTGAAGCTTTTAATATGAAAATATAGATTAATCTAACTTATATTTTAATATATAAATTATAATCTAATGATTAATATTTAATTTAAATCTGGATTAATTATTGACAAATTTTGTTACCGCCTATATGGCTGATTTTATTTATTTGGCATAATTGAGTACCTAATTGGACTTGTTATAGACAAATGTCATCATCTCCTTTATGGCTGGTTTTATATATTTTGGCATAATTAATTCCTGAAATAAATTAATTGGGTAATATTGACAATTTATATATTATAAAAAATGAGATTTCTAAATTTGTAATATTGAAAATGGATTCCCTAATCCCAGTATTTTATTTTATTGTTGCAGTCCAATTTAAAAATTTTCCAATCACTTCAAATAACTCTTATATTTGGGAGTAAAAAACCACTTCAAATAACTCCAAAGTTTGGTCATGAACCGTTTCTTATCCTCACAATAATACGGT
The DNA here is from genome assembly GCA_019454045.1 of Zanthoxylum bungeanum. Taxonomy (NCBI): domain Eukaryota; kingdom Viridiplantae; phylum Streptophyta; class Magnoliopsida; order Sapindales; family Rutaceae; genus Zanthoxylum; species Zanthoxylum bungeanum. The sequence continues at coordinate 16,676 of SKCR01017988.1, read as the reverse complement.
ATTGGATTAAGACGTGTTACATGTGTATACTTGTTAATGTGCACTAATGAACTTTGTAAGTATACCCTCACAATAATGACGGTGTAGGGTGACAATATCAATTCATCATGCTACATCTAATATTTTACTGGAGCGACCTAAGTTCCGACCACTTATACCCTCATAATAATGACGGTATTGTGAATACGTAATAAGAACTAATTCATCTCCGTATTGACAAGACGGACCATCCTATAATTCTCCAACATTATTAATATTTTACTTAAAATAAAGTAATCACCTAATCACATGAGATTTATGACAATCAAGTCATAAATACGCTTGGGTCAAAATAAAAAAAAATTTAATTTAAAACATGCAATGCATATCCAATATAACTTATGCATAATTAGATTAAAATTATTGAGGCATAGATTAAAATACATGTCAAACATGCAACATGTGTTGTGTGGTTAAGACTTGTGCTGATATCATTATGTTGAGGTAGTTGTTGAACCCCTAAGGTCATATCGATGCCCCGTGCAACAGAAGTGGGACTAACTCGTGGATATCAAACATGAGTGTATTTTTAAATTATTTTATGAAATACTATATTTTGTTAAGAGTCCACAGGAAAAAATTGGGGCCGAATCGGAGTCCGAAAACTCTAAAACGGAGAAAATAAAGTTTCAACGCTCATAGGCAATAGCTTTCGACATGTCAGGACGTGCAGGCTTGGGTGTTGCAACACCCAATCTGCGAATGCTTGGCATTGCGACGTGCAAGGGTGAGCATCGCGGCACCCGTAGCTCTGAGAGGTGGGTGTCACGATTCTAAAGATTGGAGTCGCGATGCTGCCTTATGTAACATGTTGGCAGTTAGCAAATTTACCTTGAATCCAATCCAAAACATTTCCAATTTTCTCTTAACACTTTAATGCACCTAAAATTCAATTTTAACATCAACACATGTTATACAATAAACATACATGTATTTTAAATACATTTATGTATTTCTTTGAATCAAAACATAAACCAAAAGAGAATCCCATAATAAAGTGACTCATGAATAATTCTAGGTTACTCAAAGGTGGTCAAGTGATTCTAGAATTGTATCCATGGCGCCAAGCTATCATCTGTAGGAAACGATTTTCCTTATATGCATCAGAAATGCTTTAGGCACCGGGATCGACCTTGAAATATTTCTTGTTTTTTTTATTGAATGTTGAATTCCACCAACTCTTAGTGATTGAATTGCTCTTTGTTGTGAATAAGTTTTTGTTGGGGCAGATGTGGAACCCCTAGGGTCAGATCGGAGCCCCGCGCAGCGGAAATGGGTCCAACCATAGATATCAGATATGGGTGTAGTTTTAAAATATTTAATGAAATATTATATTCTATTATGAGTGTATAGGAAAAAACCGAGCCTGAATCGGAATCTGGAAATAAAAAAACGGGAGAAAATAAAATTCACTGCGGGTATAGCGACCCCCTAAATTTGGTTCGCATATTTCTATTAAATCAGTGATTGATGCAGTATTTGCAGATACATTATCAAAAACAATTGTTAAAATTTTACCTAACAAACCAAATTCATCAAAAATTACTTTCACCATTCTATAAATATTTTGTGTAGTATGTTGTTCATCAAAAACTCTAAATGCAATAAGTCATTTTTGCATGTTCCATGATGCATCAATTCAATGACAAGTCACACCCATGTATGAGTGTGTTCGCCAATGGTAACTCCAAATATCATAATAAATAGAAAGACGACCTTTAATATCTCTAAATGTTTCATTTAAAATAATTTTACCATATTTGTATAATTTAAAAATTTGACGTTTTGTTGTATTTCGAGTCATTCTACAAGCAGCATGATTTAAAGCATTTTTAACGCAATTAGTAAAAGCAAGTTTTTCACCAAAACTTAAAGAAAGATGTGCCATATAAATTAATTTAGCAAATTCTTCTCTATTTTTAGCATCAGAATATTTAAATAAATCTAAAGAACTCGTACCTCTACTAGATGATGTGTATCTACCTATTTAAGTTTGCGTTGTATCAAGTTCAAGCTCAATGACATGATGTCTTTCCAAATGTTTGTTCATATTGTCGTATACACCAGTAAATTTGTAAGAAACCCCACAATGGTTGATACTGCTCATGGACCTTCATTTTCAGTATCAATTAAATGAAAATGAATTTTGAAAACATCCAAGGAACAAGACCTAACTTCTCTTCTCCGTGAACCGATATTAGGGCCGCTCTCTTGGGTTGGCATATATGACATTGTATTCTCAGATGAGCTTGCCATTTATTGTTTAAGAAATTTTAAAGAATAAGAGAATTGAGAATTGAGAAATTGGTATGTTGAAATAATGAAAAATGACGCATATTTATACATTTTTAGAATATTTTTGTGATACCTAAAATGCCCCTAAATTTAGCCGTTTTATTAATATTATTATGGGTAATTTAGTAATTCCCCAAATAATATTTATTTATTATTTTTTTTTATAAATGTTGGGGCAGGGAGAAACCCAAAGGCTAGTATCCGTTGGGGATGGAACCGTAGGAACCGCTGGAACCGTCTTATTTCAGCGGTTCCCACCGGTTCAGTTAGGGTAAGAACCTAAACCGAATCAAAAAAAATTATTTCTGGTTCCAGAATCGGAACCGTCCGGTTCCAACCTGGTCGATTAGGATTCGGAACCGGAACCATGGTCGGGTCTAGAAACAACATGAGCAGCATAATTTAATGGACCACACACATCGTTGTGTATTAGTTCCAATACGTTTTCAACACGGTGTCCAACACCAAGAAATAAGACCTATGTCATTTTCCCTAGGAAACATGATTCACAAATCGGATAAGGATCTAAGGTAAGATTTTCAATCAAACCAACATTTACCAATTTTATAGATATCTAACACCTATGTGGCCCAATTTCATATGCCTTAATTCAATATTATTTAATTCAGATTTATTACTTATATTTTCCTCTACAATAAAGACAACTCTATATGTTTTCCAAAACATAGTGACCGTTAGATAAAGAACATTGTCTTTATCATATAAACATAAAGCACCATCTTTAATGTTTATTTTATATTCTTCTTTATCTAATATCAGTTAAGATATTATTTATCTGATAAGAGAGGGTATATAAAAATAATCATGTAAATCTAATTTACATTCATTATGGAGATCTAGAACATCTGTTCCTATGGCTCTGACATCCAATGTCACGCCATTGCCAACTCTAAGATGGATCTCTCATATGTTTAGCCTTCTATTAACTTTATGGAGTTGCAAATATGAGTAGAACTACCAGTGTCTAACACCCAACCACTATTTACATCTAAGGCTAATGAGATGTCAATAATAGGAAAAATACAAAGCGTACCTGGGGTTCCTGCTTTTCCTTTCAGCTCTGGACAATCTTTCTATCAGTGTCCAGACTTCTTGCAATGTAGACATGTTGGACAATTATGACCCATAGCATCACTATTTGTACAGAACATGGTGTTGTTGTACAAATTAACTATGTGACAAAGGAAATTGATCTTTTATCATTTGTAATTAGATTACGGGATATATAAATGATAAAAGTCCATATGATTAGTTCCGGATTGATAAGATATTAGACAGTATTAATCCACTAAGGTTTAATCATTAAAACATCCCTAGTCGGAGTATTATCGAGATTGGACATCGATAATGCGGAATAGACTAGTATTGCACGTGTGCGTGTTATGGGAGCATAACGGCATAGTTCTCATATATTTGGGTATTGGATACTTATACAAGTGTAATAGGAGGTTGTGTTTACTGATGGTACGGAAACAACTTCGCTCTGGATAGACCCCTCGGAATTCCATTGGTAGTATGACTATGTGTCTATGGAAGTCCGAATCAGGGTAGGTGTATTTGGTCTTAACCTGAGACTTGCACCGTCAATACTTGCGACAATCAATATACTTTGGTTTTGGTCGTCCAGGGCTTTAACCAGTTCTGTGTACGCCTCTTCTGGGTATATTGAGAATCGTAGTGTATTGGGTGTGATGTCAAGATGGAAGTATCACTCCAGTCATAGTGAAGATGATGGTCACGTAGGATACGGAACTAGTACTCTTTAGTACTGCAGTCATCGAGATAATATGACTAGGTCATGATTATCCGATTATAGAGACTAGTTACCAGAGATCCGACATGTGCTTCGTACGGGGCAGACACAATTCCAGCCCCAGGCCTAGCACGTGACATCCGATACTGGATCAAAATATGTTATATTACGTATACTACGCCTGATATAGATTACATATTCCTTTAAGAATATTTCTGGAGAATTGGGTAGGCACGGTGCTTTGCTATAAGCCAACCATGTCTTGTAAATCGGTAAAAACGTAGTACTAGGTACGTACGTGTTCGGATAGCTCGACGGCCGGATTTACTGCCAATATATCTGGGGATCTCATGGGTCGCTTCCCGAAGATTCACCGATGACGTATGACTCGAACATTATTAATCTGGGATTAATTATTAGAGAGAGAAAATTAATCTAGGATTAATTATGGAGATATTTTATCTGGGATAAAATATTATTTAAAGAGAGAGAACGATTAATTTGGAATTAATCTATAAAATAATATATTCGATATATTAAACGAAATTAGATTTCGATGCGGAATTAAAATTGGATTTTAATTCGGGCAAACGAGTTAATTTAGAATTAATTCGCTAGCGATGTGAATAGTAATTTTGCTAGGCATAATTATTTAATTAAATTTGATTTAATTACGTCGCAACAGAAAATTCGTTAATTCAGAATTAGCAAACCCGAGACCGGGAGTGTTTGCGGGCCCACTCGCATTTAGACTCAAGTGGGGCCCACATGTCACATCAACTGTCAAATCACTAGTCAACTTTATCACTTTATTGTGATGGAAGTTGTTGGTTGATGCTTGAGTGTGAAACACTCAATTGTAATGGCTTGAATGACTAATACCATTTATTTATTTTTGGTATATCATTTTAATTGATTTTTGAAATCAAAAACCAACACAACTCACTTCTCTTTTGTTCTCTCTCATTCGGCCAAGGGCCATTTCTCTCCTTCTCCATTTTTGAAAATGCCGAGAACAAAGAAGAAGCTAAGGCAAGCACACTAAAGAGTCATCCAAAGGTGATAGGGAAACAAACCCTTGAGCATGGAATCTCAAATCAAAGATTGGAGCTTGAAGATCACAAGGAGCACAAATTTGGGCTTAGCCGAGAGCTTCATCCATGAAGCAGAAATTTTTTATTGTTCCTCGCATAGCAAATCCATTCATTTTAAGTATGATTTCGCCATACTTCTTTATTGTATTCACTTATTTTCATTGCTTGAATGATCTTGGGATTATATTAGAAACCCAACAGTGGTATTAAGAGCCTTATTTAAGCATGAAATTGATTTAGGGTAAAATTGGGTAAAATTGATTTGAGCATGTTTGGATGAAATTGATTGTTTGAGTATGCTTGAATGATGATAACTTAGAGTTATTTGGGATCAATTTGATGAAGTTTGGACACTAGTTGTTGTACCTGAAGGCATTGTGCCTATTGGTACAATATAAGTCTTCAAGGAAGACATACATGGATGGCAACATACCAACGTACAAAGCTAGGCTTGTAGCGAAAAGGTATCGTTATCAACATTGTGTTGATTACGACGAAACCGTTTACTTGTTGCCATGGTTAAATCCATTTGGATGATGTTTGCTGATGCTGCATGTTTCATTTACGAAATATGGCAGTTGAACGTCAAAATCACTTTCCTTAACGGAAACCTTTTAGAGGATGTTTAAAACATCCTGACGGTTTTGTCGTACCAAAACAAGCAAACAAGGTTTGCCTGTTAATTCAATCCATTTATGGATTGAAGCAAGCATTGCGTTCTTGGAACTATCATTTTGATGTAATCATAATGGTATATGATTTAATTCAAAACGAACATGATTCTTGTGTATATAAGGAGGTTAGTGGGAGCGCACTGACAATGATTGTCCTATATATAATGATGATATATCATTTCTTGGAAATGATATTCCCATAATACAATCGGTGAAAGCTTGGCTTTCATGAAAAATTCTCCGTATAATACTTGGGAGAGACAACATTTAATTCTAGGAATAAGTATCAACTGGAATAGATCTAAAAGTTGTTGACACTCTCCGAGAACCCGTACATTGAAATAAATGTACGTGACCTGGTGTCTCATATGCTTTAAGCATATGGAGTCACAATCAGGCCAATCCAAGTGATTGTCACTGGATTGATGTTAAGAACATCCTTAAGTATCTTAGATGATCTAAGGATCCTTTCTTAAGCTATGGAGAAGGAGAACTTGAAGTGACTTGGTTCACTGCTGCAAGTTTCCAAACCGACAAAAAACGACTATTAGTCGTAATAAGGGTACTATATAGTTTGAATAATGGAACAGTGAGCTGGAAATCTTCCAAGCAAGATACTGTTGCCGAATAAACAACAAAAGCGGAACATTGATGCAGCTGAGGCAGCAATAGAAGCACTTTGGATCTTAATAATCCTAATCAAATTAGGAATAGTTCTATTAGCAGCTGAGCTAGGCTACATCACAGGCTAAAGAATGAATGGTCTCATCAACGATCCAAATAAATACTTCAACTATTCATCTGATTCATTCGGATCATACATCGTGGCGATATGATGATCGAATAAATCGCATCAGATGATAACTTTGCAAATCCGCTGACGAAAGTTTTTTCTCAGCAGAAGCTTGAGCGACCCGTACATAGTTCAAGTGTAGAACACTTGAGTGATTGGCTATAGGCCAAGTGGGAGATTTTTGGACAATTATGACCTATAGCATCAATATTTGTACAGAACATGGTGTTGTTGTACAAATTAACTATGTGACAAAGGAAATTGCTCTTCTATCATTTGTAATTAGATTATCGGGATATATAAATGATAAAAGTCCATATGATTAGTTCCGGATTGATAAGGTATTAGACAGTATTAATCCACTAAGGTTTAATCATTAAAACATCCATAGTCGGAGTATTATCGAGATTGGACATCGATAATGCGGAATAGACTAGTATTGCTCTTATGTGTGTTATGGGAGCATAACGGCATAGTTATCATATATTTGGGTATTGGATACTTATACAAGTGTAATAGGAGGTTGTGTTTACCGATGGTACGGAAACAGCTTGGCTCTGGATAGACCCCTCGGAATTCCATTGGTAGTATGACTATGTGTCTATGGAAGTCCGAATCAGGGTAGGTGTATTTGGCCTTAACCTGAGACTTGCACCGCTAATACTTGCGACAATCAATATACTTTGGTTTTGGTCATCCAGGGCTTTAACCGATTCGTATATTGAGAATCGTAGTGTATTGGGTATGATGTCAAGATGGAAGTATCACTCCAGTCATAGTGGAGATGATGGTCACGTAGGATACGGAACTAGTACTCTTTAGTGTTGCAGTCATCGGGATAATATGACTAGGTCGTGATTATCTGATTATAGAGACTAGTGACCGGCGTAATCACACACGTATAACGCAAGCGCACGATCGTTCAAGTAGTATAAAAAGTATCGATCCCACGAGGACTTAAAACCTTTTTGTTATTAATTTATGGGGCCAACTGATTACCAGTATCTAACATGTTGTTTGATTGATTGATTTGAAATGACGATGATTCTAAATTTAAAACAAGTAAATAAAATTGCTTAAAAGTAGGTTGAGAAAAATCCAAATTTATAAAAACTATCCAGGGTTGTGATTAATTCCAATATTATTTAGAAGATGAAGTGGTTATCTTAAAGTGGGGTAATATATTGATCTATTAACCTGGAACACTAATTTATGTAAAAGCCTCTTCCGATGGTCAATTTCAAATACCTAGTATAATCCAATTGAACCATATGTCTATGTCAACCAAATTACCTAGATTCATTAATATTAAGTTCCAATTATGGCTACCCCCGCCCGACAGGTATATTCCTATCCTGTAAGAAAATCTATTAAAAGGGTTATCTATCCTCAAGGAAGATCGTGGGTTATTGAGTCTAAGGTCTTAAACTTAAAATCCCTATGTCTAGTTCATTTTAAGTTTACCTAATCAATTTTATTAATGGCCAGTTAATAAAAAGCATTAAGATTAAGACTCAATAAATAAATCTTTAAATTACCCAACCTATAATCTAACCCCTTATAAACCGGTTATATTGAAATTCATCACAACCCTAGATACTAACTTAGTTACAATACATAGCTATGGCTAATGAAAACTTAAAAGACATAAAATAAAAATGCTAAAAAGTAACTGCGAGAAAGTAAAAGCGGGAAAGTAAATGAAAATAAACTGCCAAGATAAAAGGAATTACTTTTACTAATTACTAACTTAGATATCTCCCTTAGTATAACATAATCACTTGTGAGATTAAAACCAACCGACCATATAGGCGGTACCCTGATTAAGTCAAGTTAAGTCCGACCAGCCATAAAGGCGGTAAAATTTGTCCATGAACCTGCCATGTAGGCGATAAAGAAATAACCAGCCATAAAGGCGGAACCAAAATTAAATTACCAACCGACCAATCTGGCGGTATCCTTGCTTAGTCAGGTTTAACAGTTTAAATTAAATAGCCCACCGACCAATATAGCGGTATTCCTTTTTAAGTCAAATTTTAGAATAGTGAATATGTTGTGTCTAAGGGAGATTAATCTAAGATAGTAACAGTAAAAGAATTACCTTTCACCTCGGCAGAGGGAAGTTACCTCCTCATGGTTGAAAAATAAAAACTGAAAAAGTAAAGAAAGGAAAGTGTTATGCGTAAAGTAAATTACAGAAAGTAAAACTAAAAAGTAAAAAAAAGAAAGTGCGAGAGTGAAAATTAATTACTGAAAACTAAAAATAAACAAACTAGATACAATCTTTTTATTTTTTCATTAAGGATTTCAAAGAAGAAAGTATGAATTTTACAAATGAAATGGCTTGGTATTTATAGGCAAAATTTTGCCACCATCAAATCATCAATCAATTTCTCCACCAAATCCATCCACCAAATCCATAATTGCTCCACTAATTTCTTATCTTATTTGGTGGTGATTTGATAATTTTTATTAATTATTTATTAATTAATATTTTGCTTTGAAAATGATTGATAATGACTTTTAATAATTACACTCCACAAACTTCTGGATGGTTCATCAATTTCGGTCATGAAATCATCATAATTGGAAAATATTTTCTCTTTCAAAGTTGTAGATCTTTGAGTTTTCTTTAATCTGGAACTTGAATCAGCTCAATCCGATATCTGAGTAAAGAGTTATGCCCAAAATACGACAGATGCGCAAAACTGGAATTTCCAAAACTGCACTTCGTCAAAAACGCCCTTTCAAATTTCCAATCTCCAAAATTATTATATCAAGTCCAATAATTGCCCTTATTTGATCCACATTTCGTCCTAAATGATTTCATTGAGTCCCGATATTATTTTATCTGCAAAATAAAATAAAACATATCAAAACGTTCATCAAACCCGAGAAACTAAACAAAATATTAAGTAAAAGAGGCGGTAAATATTGATATATTTTCCGCTCATCACACCCCCAAACCTAACATTTTGCTAGTCCTCGAGCAAAACAACAAAATAAAATTAAAATTAAACTAAGCCACTTTCGTAGGGATCACGGTTGCATTTAGCGTATGCAACAAGCCTTTAAACCCCTAGGTGTCCCTAGTGGACGAGTTGTAGTCTCGTGAGGGTTTACAGCAATTCTACCCACAAACATTTTATAAAAGTAAAAAGGTAGTGAAACCAATGCACACAAAAGTAAAAAGACAAGCGAAAAGAGAATAAAGAAGTTAGTGACTAATCAGGTGAAACTTCTACTTCAAGTTACTAGTTGTTTTGTTTCATTCTAAATTACTGAATAAGTAAATTCTCCGATTATTTTTACCATTCTCCATATACACAGCCAACAAAATATTAAACAACTCATTTTTGCCCACAACAGTCATAAGTGCAGTTGATAAGAGAGTAATATTTTTGTCCTAAAGTTTTATCAGAATTCACACCTTTTTGCAGCAATGGAATAATTTTTCTGATTTTTCTGATTTTTTCTTTGATTTTTCTCTATTTTTTATTTATATACAATATCTTCCATCTATGTAACGAGTGTTGGGTCGGTGGCTCCCAAACCAGTTGGCTTTAGGGCACCAGGTGTTAAGACACCCCTACGGACTTAATTACCCAGACTTCAGATATATATATTTTTTGCAGCATCTTTGATCCATGTAACGAGCTTTGGGCCAGTGACTCCCAAACCAGTTGGCTTTAGGGCACTAGGTGTTAAAACACCCTTACAGACTTAATAACTCGGATCTCAGACGTTTTTTTTTTTTTTTTTTTTACTCCATTGCTTTTTGAGATGCTTCCTCCAATTAAACTAGAGCACTGAATATTACAAACTTTTCAATTTTAGCTCATGTCCATATGTTACCATGTATGTTGATAATATCTGTCAACTGAGCATATGAAGATTCATTTGAGTCAATTTTATGGAGAATTTACAAATTAAATAATTCAAAATGAAATAAACAAAAATTAACTTGTTTCGAAATATGTTTGAGATACGTCTCAGAAGTGGAAACTCCTTACTCAGCTACCTCTTACCAATTTCACTCAGCTACCTCTTAATTTGTAATTTTTGAAAATTTTCCAATTTTTTTGTATTTTTCGAAAAATTTAGGACTAAAAATAAAAATAACACACAAACTAAAAACAAGGTACTGATCAACTAATTCCCTCCCCCAAACCTAAATGAGACATTGTCCCCAATGTCTTAAACAGTAAAAGGAGAGTTAAGAAGGTCGTACCTGGTTAGCTGAAATCAACAGGAAATTAAAGGTTAAGATCCAGATTAATCCTACGCCTCTTACCACGATCGTCCTCGGACCAATTTATCTTTGAAAGGATAGGGTCAACTTGTGGTTCATAGGCTATGAGTTGGTCTATTAGATCCGGAGCAGTTCTGGCAGTGAAGAGGAGTTATTTCATAGGTTTTGCTATATCAAGTCCAATAATTGCACTTATTTGATCCACATTTCATCCTAAATGATTTCATTGAGTCCCGATATTATTTTATCTGCAAAATAAAATAAAACATATCAAAACGTTCATCAAACCCGAGAAACTAAACAAAATATTAAGTAAAAAGGTGCGGTAAATATTGATATATTTTCCGCTCATCAACTAGTTACCAGAGATCCGACGTGTGCTTCATACGGGGCAGACACAATTCCAGCCTCAGGCCTAGCACGTGACATCCGATACTAGATCTCAATACGTTATACTATGTATACTACGCCTGATATAAATTACATATTCCTTTAAGAATATTTCTGGAGAATTAGGTAGGCACGATGTTTTGCTAGAAGCCAACCATGTCTTGTAAATCGGTAAAAACGTAGTACTAGGTACGTGCTCGGATAGTCCGACGGCCGGATTTACTGCCAACATATCTGGGGATCTCATGGGTCACTTCCCGAAGATTCACCGATGATGTATGACTCGAACATTATTAATCTAGGATTAATTATTAGAGAGAGAAAATTAATCTAGGATTAATTACAGAGATATTTTATCTATGATAAAATATTATTTAAAGAGAGAGAACGATTAATTTGGAATTAATCGATAAAATAATATATTCGATATATTAAACAAAATTAGATTTCGACGCGGAATTAAAATTGGATTTTAATTCGGGCGAACGAGTTAATTTAGAATTAATTCGCTAGCGACGTGAATATTAAATTTCCTAGGCATAATTATTTAATTAAATTTGATTTAATTACGTCACAACGGAAAATTTGTTAATTCGGAATTAGCGAACCCGAGCCCGGGAGTGTTTGCGGGCCCACTCGAATTTCGAATCAAGTGGGGCCCATATATCACATCAAGCGTCAAATCACTAGTCAACTTTATCACTTTATTGTGATAGAAGTTGTTGGTTGATGCTTGAGTGTGAAACACTCAATTGTGATGGCTTGAATGACTAATACCATTTATTTATTTTTGGTATATCATTTTAATTGATTTTTGAAATCAAAAACCAACACAACTCACTTCTCTCTTGTTCTCTCCCATTCGGCCAATGGCCATTTCTCTCCTTCTCCATTTTTGAAAATGCCGAGAACAAATAAGAAGTTAAGGGAAATTTTGTGGCAAAATTTCCAAGGTGCTAGCACACTAAAGAGTCATCCAAGGGTGATAGGGAAACAAACCCTTGAGCATGGAATCTCAAATCAAAGCTTGGAGCTTGAAGATCACAAGGAGCACAAATTTGGGCTTGGCCGAGATCTTCATCCATGGAGCAGAAAAAAAATTTTGTTCCTCGCATCGCAAATCCGTTCATTGTAAGTATGATTTCGCCATACTTCTTTATTGTATTCACTTATTTTCATTGCTTGAATGATCTTGGGACTATAATAGAAACCCAACAATGGTATCAAAAGCCTTATTTAAGCATGAAATTGATTTAGGGTAAAATTGGGTAAAATTGATTTGAGCATGTTTGGATGAAATTGATTGTTTAAGTATGCTTGAATGATGATAACTTAGAGTTATTTGTGATCAATTTGATGAAAATTGAATTGGATCAAATTTTCCCCAAAAACTTGGCTTGGCCGAAAGTTAGTGTTGCCCTAAAGTCATGGTAATTTTGTTTTTTGAATCATTGGATGAGTTTTAATGACTTGGGAAATGTTGATTTATGATTTAATTGGATTAAAATCGAAATCGGACAAAAATCCTAAAATGTTGTGACTAATAAGCATGGAAATGGGATTGATTTTGCTTCAATTGTGTTGGACATGTGTTGATGATGATAAGCATGATTAATTGATTAAATTTGTGTTTTGGAAATGTTGATTTAAGTAATTAATTATGGCTTATACATTTTAGTTAATAAAATTGTGAAATTTGGAATTTTGTAATTTAATTAGTTGGGCTAAATTTGGAATTGGGCTAATAAAGTTGTATTTGGGCTTAATGGGCTTTGTTGGGCCAAGTATGGTTTAGTTAATTATTTGGATCCAATTGGGCCCAAAACCATATCCATAAAGTCCAAATATAATATAATGGACCTTTAATATTTTAATTGGGCCTAATGGGCCTAAATTAATTTTGGCAAATAAGGGTGATTCCTTAATTGGGCTTTGGTATTTGGGTTTGACCCATATTGACCAAAGTCCATGCCTTATAAATTAATTGAAAGCCCATTGGACTTTAATTAAATTCACATTGGATGTTAATTGGGCTTTGAGACTCGTAAAGATTAGATTTAGAATCTAAGTTGCAAAGGCTCATTAATAAAGTGTAATTATTTAATTTGGAATTAAATATTGAATTAGTATTGAATATAAATTAAATTGGATTTAATGTTGTAGTTTAATATAATTCGAGAATTCATACTTCGAGTACTTATTCTTAAAACGAGTTTGACTCGCGCAAATCAAATCGTTGTTTGAACATGGGATGGTCATTAATTTCAGATTAATTAATTGGATTAGATTGATTGATAACATGCTTTGTGTGAATACATGGATGTGATGTATGAATAATGTATGGATATTAGATGGGTGAGGGCAATTTTGGAAATTGTTGTAATAAATTTAGAATTTATTAAATTGGACATGCTTGTCCAGCCTATTACCTCTTGACTCTTTGTATTTCTCTTCTCACCTATTCCCCTCAATGTAAATGAGGTTTCTTTAGAAGTGTTATGTAATTGGGTATAAGTAAGATTTGTGCTAGCGGGAGAGAGGAAAGTGAGAGATTTGTTCTAGGAACAAAGTATTTTAAATATCCATCCGCATATCATTATTAATTTATTTATCGCGCCTTATTATGCTTTTAGAATGCATGTTTAAGGGTGTATGATGAGACCTTAACAAAGATAATTAGTTGGTTGCCAATTACGCGAAAAACCCTCATTATATATTAAGCGTTTTTCCTTCCATTGAATGATTCATTCTCAAGATCCAAGATTGGCACTGGTTTGTTGGCCAAAGACAAGGAATTTGTCCATCGCGGATGTGTTTGAATCATGAAGGCTTCCATATAGCATGTCTTGTCCAAGTTGTGATTTGTTGGCCAAAGTCAAGATCACTTCTTGTCCATCGACATCGATTACGAAGCTTTCCAAGGTCAATGGGTTCCGCTTAACTGGAATCATTAAGTTTGTTGTGCCAAAGCCAAGGCTTGATTGATTCAAAGGAAAAAGGTTAGAGAATATATTGGATATATTGGCATATATAAGATATATGTTTCGGACTTGGATGTCCACCTACTGGATCTAGGAATTGGATGAGATCCAATTGATCTTTGAGATCTACCTAGTTAAATATCATACAGCTTGTTGGCCAAAGTCATGGTTGTGTGTTATTTAACGGGACCCTAGCCCACTAGGAAACAAGGTTTCCCGAGTACTCAACAGAGGGTTAGAGGCTCGCCGAAAAATAGTGGGAGGCAAGTATTAAATTTGAAAATTCGTTTAGATACTTGCCAATACGTGCTCATTTCAATTTTCCGTCAATACATAAATATATTAGTTGGACTAATATTTAATTGTTGTTTTAATTAAACAGTTGGACTGTATTCAAACTACTTCAAATTATAGTTGATTATATAATTGGATTATAGTAATCAATATATTTGAATTTAAATAATTAAATTATAGTTGATTATATAGTTAGACTATAGTAATCATTATATTAAATAGTACCCGAAATCGTTGAATGGATAGTTGGACTATAGCAATCAAGATAACTGAAAGATTAGTGTTTAAAACATAATCCTGGGAGAAAATGTCATTAAACGGCTTTAATTTTCAAATTGGGAATAAAACCTCAAGAATAGTCCTGGGAACTGAGGAGTTACTTTATTTGATAGAGAAACATCTCGGACCTAAGTCCGGAGTTGAGCAAATAGTAGAACATGATCTTTGGAAGATTCATATGATGATAACTTTAGTGCTCAATCCATTATGCTTACTGCAATGACACTTTAATTCCGTCATCAAAATTAAGGATTAGATCCTTGTACCTTGATGTTAAAATTAAAGATCTTCATAGATCTATTCTTAGATCTTAGAAGTACAAATTGAAAAAGAAGCTTTTTAGCTCGTGAATGTCAGAGGGTACATCTGTCGAGCACTAGGTGTCGCAGATGATTGCTGACATCGATCAGCTAGGTTAGCTGGGCATTACCTACGTGGCCGAGACTACCAAAGATTTGATCTTATAGTCTCTACCCGAAAGCTGGGGCAAGTTCATTGTGAATCAAGAGATAATTCCTGAAGGAATTGAAGGCTATGTTCTAGGAAGCAAAGCCAGAGCTTCTAAAAGGGGCAAAGGCAAAATCATCACAGTCTTCTGGGAAAACAAATGACATATCCCAAGATGTCTGCCTAAACTGTGGCAAACGGGGTCAATGTATTTGTGACTTCCGTATGGACAAGGCAGACATGAAGGAAGTGAAGAGGGGCAAGGCTCCGGCTTCAAGTATGTTTGTCATAAACATGTTCACTATTAGTTTCAAAATTGGATTTTGATACTAAATGTGGTACATAAATATGTACTGATGTGCGGAATCTGCTGATTAGCAGGAGACTGAATTCATTTGAGATTGATCTGCGAATCAGAAACGGGACGAGAGTCGTTGTTTTAACCGTAGAAACCTAAGTTTAGGAACTACCCTTCGGGTGTGTACTTAAATTAGGGAACTGTTCTATATCAGAGTATAATCCGTTGCGGATATACCTTTATATTCTAGAACACTAAAGTGTTTCATTTTATAAAGATGATATTGAAATAAGCACATTAGATGTGAATAACAGTATTTATATTTTGAATATAAATGAATCTCAAACATATAACATGACAAACAAATAGCTCAAAACTGATTTAATCAGATGAGACTTATTTGTGGCATTGTTGTCTGGGACACATTAAACAAGACTCGTATATCCATACTTTTGAAGAGTGGATACTAGGACGGATTTGATTCTATTCAAATGATGTCTACGAATCTAGTTTACTGGGCAAAGTGCCTAAAACACCTTTTACTTGGTAAAAGTACAAGTGCCACCGATCTGTTAGCCCTCGTTCATAGTGACAGAAGTGGGCCCATATCTAGCTAGGCTAGAGGTGGATTTGAATACTTCGTAACCTTTACAGATGTGGCATCACGTTATGGTTATGTGTTTCTTTTGAAACACGAATCGAAAACTTTTGATAAATTCAAAGAGTTTCAACACGAAGTAGAAAGACAGATCGGCTAAGGTATTAAACCGTCACGGTTAGACCATGGTGGGAAATACTTAAGTAATAAGTTTCTCGAATATACTTGAAAGAGTATAGTATTCTTTCAATGTGGACTCCTCCCGGAACACCTCAATTGACGGTGTGTCCGAACTGGGAAACCAAACTTTGTTAGACATAATAAGGTTAATTATGAGTTGCTCTGAGCTACCATTTTCCTTCTTAGGATACGCATTAAACAGTGCAACACTTATTTAGAATAAGGTTCCATAAAAATTTGTTTGACAGACTTCATATTAGATATGAACAGGAAAGAAACCAGGTTTTC